>JYJE01005858.1:0-33652 GCA_000983655.1 Zymoseptoria brevis | reverse complement strand
TCGCTTAGTCACCCAGTATCCGAGTGTTCTTTCCGACTGTACTCCCCCGAGACATTTGGCTCCAGGGCAAACGAACGAATAGTTGGGGACGAGGCCGATAAAGACGGATGAGACGACGCGACGGCGAGAGCAGAGTGGCCCAAAGGCGTTAGCCAGGCACAAAAGGCTAGTCGTGCGGTAGGTGCCAACGCGAGTCGAGACTGGCTTCGTGGGGGACGTCGGGACGGAGCCTGCTGGACCCATGGCGGCCGGACGCACAGGCGCTGAGATCGCTGCCGCCAAAAGGTGAGCCCACCACCCACAGAGTCATCACAGACACGAACCTCGCCTGTCCTGGTCGGTCTGACCCGACTCCCGGCCCACCACTCACGCAGCCCAGGAAACTCTGCTCTCCCCTCCCCGGCACATGCGCTACTGTGCGGTGCAAGGCCACACCATTGGCTCGAACCTCTCCCGATCCTGCATATTCTGACATTTCCGCTTCCGACTGGAGAGGTACTCGCTGCAAAGTACCGAGAGCACCACCCACCTGCATAAACGCGAGAAGGCGAGAGAACTGAGAGCGAGACCTGTTTGGACGGCCTCGGCGGACGCCGCTCTATCATTCGTCTGCTCACAACATCACCACTACTGCGCCTCCACATTGCTCGTCTCACGCAGTCGATGTCTCATCTCCGTTCTGACAGGTCGTCAGTTCTGTATACTAAATCCATACCTGGACCAGTGCGCTGTCAGTGTCCAGTACCGCGACAGGCATATGATGATACCCTCCAGCTGCCAGCTGCCAACGTGCTGTGCCTGTCCTTGTTCATCGGCCAATACCAAGTGTTCCAGTCAGTTGAGCCAATAAAGCAGGCTAATCAGAGGATTGCATCTTTCAGCTGCATGTTGCTCGTTCCGTACCGTGGACCATCACAACAGTATAGCAGCGGATGGTGATGGCTATGTCGAATAGCCTGGCGCGGCTGCGTTGCTGCCCTTCCATCGACGTTTGCAGACCGCGGTCGGAGTCGGCGGGTGCAGGAAGCGTTGCAAACAACGCCGTGGTGTGAGTGGCCGCGCCTGCACATCCGGCGTTGCGCCTGCCAGAATGACGCCCGCCAATTCGACGACACGTCTCATGGGAAGAACCACTCGCAGCACCGTCTCAGCATTATTTGGTGATGGCCTGGCATTGTTTTCTTTTTCGCGTCTATGGGTCTTGCTGCAAACGCCTACGTTTGTCCACCGTTTTACCCATCACATCATCGTGGTCGTTGTGTCGCCACTCTGAGCGCATATCCCACCTCCGGGGTTGGACAATTCTGCCGTGTGGACGCCACTTGGAAGCGATCGCAACGGTAGGAGGTATAGCTGCCAATCGATCGCCCGTGGCGGAAGACTATCATCTGCTGGACACGGAAGACTTGTGCACTTCAGTTCGCTGGTGAGGCACTGAGGGCAACTATGGGTGTGATGTGAGACTGCACAGCTGTATACGAACTGTCAAGTCGACTGTCACTGCATGTCCCAATAGCGCTTCCATGCAATGATGCAAACGGATGGCGATTTATTATTACACTGTCAAACAGGTGCCTGCATCCGAGTGGTGACACGACACGATGCAGCGATGGACACAACTACCAGATGGCACAACCGGACCGTCGCACCTCAAAGTGTGAAGATCACAGATCTTTGGGTCACAGGTCGCGACCATGATGGACCCTCTTTTCCTGTCTCTCACCTGCATGGCGAGTCAAGTTTCAACAACAGCTTGACAAGTTACCAATGGCCCGACGCGTCTGCAATGGCCAAGGTCCAGGCCGCGGGTGCCAGGATGAAACGTACGCGGCGGGGTCAAACGGAGGAAGTCTGTACCCGTCGCCGCCACCATTACTGCATCGAGTGGAAGACGACACGAAAGACATTTCTCTCGTGCTGCACATCTGGTGCTGCCCATCACTTTCGGGCTTTTTCGCATGAACGACACCGGAAGTCAAACTCTGTTCATCTCGCAGATCATCTCGCAGATCGACCAAGACGCTGCACCGCCATGCTGCAAGTGCAAAGCCTCTTCCCTGTCTGCAGCAGTGATAGCCAGCACCATCGGTCCGGCGAGACCTTGGTGGATTATCCCACGCCGCTGTTTCACGCTCTGACGCAGCCCGTGTTTCTCGAAGCAAAAGAGCTACCCTACCGAAGGGCCCGCCGCCCAGGTGCTGGGTCTGGCGGGCCCAGTAAACTCTGTCACAGGCCGTCTCACAGATGGACAGGCGGATCTTGGAACAACGTGTGCGAACAAAGCTACTGTCGTGTTCGTTAGGATGACCGAAATAACCCATGTCTCGACGTGCATACATTGCTGACATCGGCATGCGTGCAGCAACAGCGTCATTGCAATATATCGCAGTTCACACTGTCTCGACCCTCGAACAAGTGTCTGATGGCCTGGACTCTTCCCAATCTCATAATCCAAGGCGTCGACCCTCGCAAGTTTGGCTTCGACCATTACAGGCAACAAAACAAGGTGGCCGGGCCGCTCTGTCACAGAAGAGCTATGGCCAACGCACGCGCACACATCCATGATACAGTTTCGCCAGGGACCGAGGGAGTGCCATCGACTTTGAACTTTGAAGGAGGGGTCTGGAGACTGGAGGAGCGGCCGAGCGAAATGGTAAGCCTTGGCCGGTCTTCGAGTAGCTTATCGTCCGCCGCCATCCTAGACCTACTGCGGTGCTTGCAGCAAAACTACTGCAAGGTACGATTGGGATGTGCTGTGCCGGCAGGTTTGCAGATGCGTGTCTGCCTGAGTGTGTCTTGTCTTGCCGCTGGAACAACCATGTAAGCCATGCTCTGCTGCAGCCTGTCGGGCGTACCTGCATCAAAGTGTGGGAACTGTTCTGTCCTCACTTCGTCTCCCTCGTCGTGGCTGACTGATTGATTGCTGGACTGGACTTCGTGGAGAGCTCTCGGCCCAAGCCCGACGCCTAGCTGAAGCTCAACGTAAGCTTCCCAATCTGACCTCATCAACTCCGCGGACTCCACCTCAGCGCGCGCTCAATACCATACCGCAAACAGAAAAGGCGCCATGGATATTCCCTACCATTCTCAGCTTACTCGACAGAGCTATCGATGACCGTCTGGTGAACTTCAAAGCTTGCTCCACCTGATTCCGGCCTGCGAACCGCGAAAACGGCACATGCGCAGAGCCCTGCTCATGTTGCCAGCGAGTGCCGAGACCTCGCCGGAGTCGCCGCACTCGAACAGCACCGCACGATCAATGATCGATCACCTTGTCGCCATCCCGCCCGAGCTATTTCACAGAAAATAGATAAGCTGACCTCTCACAGCGCTGATCGCTCCCTCCGAAATGAGAAGTCGTCTCTCATTATTCGCCGATCATCAAATTCCCACCAGCCTTGATGCAGACCTGACATGGACTGTGCTGTTGGTGTCTTGGCTACGAGATCAGGAGTTCCCGGTGACAAGTTGCCGACGGGTGCTGGCGTCGCGCTACGGCGCCGAGGAGTGGAGTCGTGTACATCACACACAGGATCTCACCACTACTCAGCTATAATATACGCGTTCGAGGTGAGGGACTAGTCCGCTTTGGAGGCTGGTCTCACGACCAACACCTCGTCCGACTCGCTATAGCTGCTAGCTTCGCGACATGGCTTGCGCTGTCTGTCCACACACACGGGAACTACATTGGAGTCCACCACCATGATCGCACGCAGGGATGGGAGTCTCGATCGACGGGATCAGGACTGTTGGGAATCGCAACTCCAAGACGCCGCCTGTGCCTCTAGTCTTGTCCTGCCATTTTCCCATACCTTGCCTTGTCCATCGGCCCGTGAGCTAGGCGACAAGCGTCCTTGATCGACGCCTGGTCTGTTCCGACACTGCCAAACAGTCAGCGCTGATGCCCGACAAGTGCCGAATCCTCTCGACGTTGGCAAGCTGGACGGCAAAGTCAATGGAGACATCCAGGCTGAGACGAGTCATTTTGCTGCATATCGATGACAACTGCACGACATGCCACTTCACCCGGCCAAGGCATGAAGAATGAAGTCATCAGATCATAGTCTGTGGATGAGGTCGAGTTGCCAGACCACGCAACGAGCTGGACGTTCGAAGTTTGAGTCGTCGTATCCACCAAGATGCCACGGGAGGTTGCAGCACCTTCTGCTTATAGCAAAGCGGCCGCTCTCATCGGTAGGAGCAAAACCGCCTCCACATCGCGAGTGACAAGGCTTCGACGTTGAGCTCCACCCTGACACTCTGCGAGGATCACATGTTCGCTGTGCTCGATCACAGTTCACGCTCTCGGAGTCTCGGACAGAAAATGTAAAGCTACGGAAAGCGGACCCGAACCTTGCCTCGCTCGGCTAAGATACGCAGCTGCACCGTGCTTGGCGGTGCGGCTTACTGGTTGCCCGTACTAGAAAAAACCTCCGAGGCTCGACATGGGGTAGGATAGAAGGGTCTCGCAATCACCATGCGACCTTTCAGCTCGAGCACATGCAGAAGGCTTTGGCCAACCGCGTCATTTTTTGAAATTTGCTGGAGAGAGATTACACTACTAACCAAATTGCAGCGCGCAGGAAGAGTATGGCGCTGCTGCAACGAACCGGATACGAAAGTTCCCTCCTACTGCAGTGGCCGGTCGCAATAATAGACTTGCAGCGAAAGAAGCCCTTCGTTCTGCACTCCGCATTTCGTACCTCAGTACCTGCGTCCCGTACCTGCATCTTGAAATTACACTACCTCGTCATCGCCGACTGGCCACAAGAAGTTCGTTTTCCCATCCTGCACGACATCTTCCAATGGAGACGCCCGACGCCGCGACAGGTGTGAGAGTAACCGACAGAGGCGCAGCGCGCGTTTTCTCCACTTGCTCGATCGCGAAACGACAGCTCCAACTTCAAGTGTGGAGTTCACCGTGCCGCCTCGCTACCTTCGACCTCAGCTCGTGAAAACTCTACGGCTTTTCCGCGCATCTGGACTCTGGATGGCGTTCTCTCAGCTCTGGAGAAATTCGAAATCAAAAGACGCGTTCGACGCGGAGGTTTTCAATTTGCAATTTTGTCCTTCCACACAAAAATTCCAACCATCGCGGTACGCGGTCAATTGAGTTCCGGACCGGGTGGGGAGAGATCTCAACATTCAGGTCCACGTATACGCCAACCAACGGTTCGGCAACGGACAGCCGAACGAAGTTATCGCACTTCTTCCCATGACTTTGTTTCCCTAGTTCTCCGCATGTGATTGTGCTTGTGCTTGGCTGTGCGGTGCCTCTCCACTCGATGGCCAGGGCATGCAGATGGTCGAAGTCACGGGACTTCCACGCATGGTATGGCAGTTTGGCATCGCCATGTCTCGACGACGGACGTCTTCCACTTCCAGAACATACGCTGCTGGAATCTTTGGGTTGGCCATGTCATCGCCATTACGGAACCGAGGAATAATGCCATCCGCTTCTGGTCGTTGTCGGCCCGCACGCCAGTGTCACCCTACAACGGTCTCACGCGTTTGTGCGGAGTCCAAAGCGTCAACAGCAAACGGCGTGACGTGTTTCGTGAGCTTTGCACAGTCTAGGCGTGCAACCGGCGGAGTTCACGGTTGTTATCTACACAGACGTTGACAGCGAAGACGTCAGGCGTGCGCGATGAAACTTGGATGCCATAGTTTGCTGTAACGTGCGCTCCCAGCAGTGCGCCCACCGTCTACTCTGCTGGTCTTCCATTACGCTCACTTTTAAAGGTCGCCAACTTGAAACTTTCTGGTAATCGAGGAAGGGAGTGTTTGCGAGCGACGAGGCAAGGTGATGGATGTACAGGTAAGAAATAACCACGTTTTCATTGATCGGTTCCGGGTTAAGCGCAGAAGATCGGTTTCAAGGTCTCCAGTTTCCGATTGATCTTTTGTGTAGACCACTTGCACCGATCCACCCTGTTCGGTGTCTACAAATACTCCTTTCGAACCATACAATCAAGTCTTCATTGTGTCTGGTTTCTGTGCTGCCAACAAGGAAAGAGATACGATGTAGCCAGCGAGCCAGCAAATGCGAACATCCAAGTTTCCACACGTTGTTTCAACGGTCCTGACAAATCACCGCATCACGCACCAGACCAGGCTGAGCCTTGGATCATCCATCGAACAACGACCAACATCCAGTCGTCGAAGTCCCAGCGAGACGTCCGACCCTCCAGCAACTCCTCATTTGCAATCGCTCCCTCGCGACTCAACGTCGCTTGCAGCAAAAGGATGTGATCCACACTACTGCCCAAGAAGTCTTGAGTCGGCATTGAACACCTGTCAAATCTTGAGCCTCTCAGCCATGCTCCACCAGATCTGATCGCCGTATGTCGACAGCCCATCACAGTGCATGGTCATGCATAGCAGCACCGGAGTTCCAGACTATGGCTTGGTGGTTTTCCAACCAGGTCCACCCGAGGGATCCCGAGCCACCTGAATCGCGCGTATGTAACAACGTCAGAGATCCGAGCTGGTGGGTGGCGACATACCGAACAACCACTGGTACGCAATCTCGTCTACGTGCATAACTCAATACCGACTCATAGTCATGACCTTGAGTCGCAAATTCGCGCCATTCTCGTGGCAAATTACTCCGCACATCTGGTTGGAAGGAGCGAGGCTCTGCTGCGCATGGCTGCCCGACGGTTGAGTTGCGCAATGCAACGCACGATTCAAGAAGATTGATCTGTGCGCACTTTCGGCGAGATGTGTATGTAAGTAAGCGAGAGGTTCGGGAACTGTTTGGAATTGTTTTAGTGTTGTTCCTTATACTGGGGGAACAGGGCCCAGATCGGCGCTCAAGTGGTGCATAAGTCATGGGCTGCAGGATCGGGTGTTTCGAAATTTGAAGAGGCCGCTTCCGAGGGTTCGCAATTGCTTCTTTCGGCGTTGATCGGACAGTCCAGGTCGGGGCTCGGCTTGGGCAGAGTGGATTTTCATGTGATGTGCTCAACACTGAGTGGACCTCAGGTGTGCGTTCGAGGTTCGTTTGGCGTCGCGAACGAGAATGCTCGTGGTATTCCAGGTCCAATGGCCATGGCAAGTGCATCTTTCCATCCACGAGGGAGCGGCGCACGAAGGACCGTGGGCATAGCCGGGCATTGAAGGTACTGCAATGTAGCCGTCCATCGACTTCCATTGCTATGCACGCTTACTGCTCTCGGCCATCTACTCTCGACCAGAACCTCTCATAGACCCTCGTAAACCAACACGTACCACTCGCGCTACCTCGTGATGAGCTCGGAGACAACACGATTCTGGGCTGAAGGCCACGAGCAGCTTCGATGAAAATGCCGCACTTCGGCCAGATAGTCCGACAAACCCCATTCTCGCGGTGAAGAAGTCCCTAGAGCAACCCGCCAGCGTGGACCCTTGCCGCTATCAGTCTCAGAGGGATGAACCGAAGCTGGTCCAAACAATCGCGAGACCGTTGGCCTCACGTTGCCTCTGAACGCCGCTCTGACCGTGGCAGGAGCCAAGTTGTATCGAACTGCCTCCCTGCCTATCCCTTTCCGCGATGATTGGAGGTTTAGCCTCGCCGAGGACGGGGCAGAATCAAAGTGCTGCTTCGTTCCTGTGTTTCGCCTTTCATCCAATCTGCTTGAGGTTGGAAGCGATAGTCGCTCGCAGTCGGTGGCACGTTGATGGTGCTGAGCTGATTCGACAGGCATATGCGATTTCACGTTCATAGCCCACTACTACCTCTCTTGAATACCTTGACACTCCCATCTCGGTTGAGCAGATAGAGCAATTCACATTCCTTTGTGGAAGTGTCTTCGGTGTCGTGATCGCCGCCGCGGGTCGCTCGCAGCACTCCACTGACATCGGTGGCCGCACCAGTATCAAGACCACGGACACTCAGCAGCCAGCGAGCCGAGTGAGCTTGTGTTGTTACGAACGCTGCGGTCGCAACTTCGATCGGCGTGGCGGAGTGGTCTCCAGAATCTGGGACCGCAGCAGAGAGTAATGGCAGGTCAGCAGATATGGATATCACGGTGCTGTCAACATTATCATGGCTACGGAGGGTGAGTAGCAGGCGGCTGAGTGCTGCAGCCGTTGTCGATGTCGAGGCGAGGAGGATGTCCGGTGCATCGAGTACGAGTGTAATCTTCTTTGGATGATCGTCCTGGGTGGGCTTCGACATATAATCTAGCGCTGATGTTGCGTTCTTCTGGACCTCAGCGAGGGTCATCGTGGGGTTGCTGAAGCAATCCACGAAAGTGAATCGTCCAGCTTGAGCAAATCGGGAGATGTCCAGACCCTGTCTTCAGTCAATGCTTGTGCGTCTGTTCCGTGCGGTTGTGTTTATACTGTGGCTCTTCGCATCTCATTTTTCCAAAATGAAGCGTCTCTCATCCAGCTCACCAGCACCACCGCCGACTCTGTTCTATCTTCATCTCTATCAGGCCGGAAAGCATTCGCAATGTACCGATTTGTAAGCCAGCTGACAGTGCTTCCAAGAGTTCCAGTAAGGAGATTCAACGAGCCATCTGAAGCCGAGTGAAGGTATGGTTCCAGTGCGGAGGGAAGCGCCCGAGGTGCTGCCATCTGCCGCCAAAAAAATGGAGAGATGCCTCTCGCCGGTACTGAACTACGGTTTGTTCTGAGGTGAACGATCCCGCATGATGATCTTCTATCGTAGTCGTTGATTTTTGACAATTTGAGAACGTGGATGTTGAAAAGTGGGGCGAGAAATTCTCATAGACCTCACTTGCACGAACTAAAGAAGGATTCACCTGCCAGTGATTACAATGATGATATTTCATCGTAATAGCAAGCCTCAGAATGATTAGAGCTTTTCAGTTAACCTTGAAACGAATCAGCATCTGAGATTCTACGCTACATCGATTTATTTTGCTCATCATCTCGTCGATGCCTAGGATGCTCCTTTAACCCTAAGGATCTCCTATAACCCTAAGGACTCTGCATTCACTGGCGGCGAATGCCGGTACCCAACTCGATGCCACGAGTCCCAACGCTCAAAAGCTCACTGCCTGACTTTTGTGAAGTTCCGAAATGTATGGACTTGATCGGAGTCGATGAAGTTCTTGCCATCATCGAGGCCGGGCCACCAGCGTGTGGGGTTGAGTGTGAGGTCGCTCGAACATTCTAGTGATTGTCGGACGATGTCGAGGCAGTGGTCTAAAGATGTCAGCGGATTTAAGACCATGTGCAGATGAGGACTGACCAATATGATAGCGTTCGAATTTGGTGCTTCCAGTCATGTTGTAGTAGTCAGGGTTCAGAGCCTTCCGAATGTGGTTCACGCAGTCTGAACGCAAAGGCGGCTGTCAGCATGTCTTAGGTATGACTCGAGGTCATTACACGATGGCTTCGTTCCTTCCATCACTTACGCAGTTTGTGAAGAACATCGATGCCGGCAACGTAGCCGCTCGGGATTCCATTCTGGCCGGGCCATTTGTAGTACTGCTCGTAATCCGCTCCCCATGCTTCACGCGCTTCTTCGTCCGAAATGAGGAAGTAGCGATCTGAAGAGATGGAGTCAGCTCTGTCGGCGCGTTTAGAGCCCGTTCAGTCTCAGCCACTCACGTTTGTTGATCTTGTCCCATGCACGGTCAATCTTGTGCGATGGCGGTCCAAAGTATCGCGTCTGATCATGGTCATAGTGGAAATAGGGCTCTCCTTGCTCGTCGAAGTATGCGCCGCCTGAGAATTTGATTGTCTCGGCTTCAACGGCGGCTCTTGCAGGAGGATAGTCGGTAGCGTAGACGAGGGCTTGTCGTTGATGCGTAGAATCGAAGACTTGGCTGACCGCAGCGCCCGAGAAGAATGCCATGGAACATATTGATGCTGATTTTGCGCCTGAAACCTCTATCCTCATTCTTTGCCGAAGCCCGGCGCTATGAGTCTACTGCTTCATTCCCATCGTGGTCATCGGGCAACTTCAGCATCACTTCCTCATCGTAATGACTTCTCGTAGTTACTGCAGATTCGTCCCTTGTTGGTAGTGATGCATATTGGCCTTTCCTTGAGTTCATGTCTTGTATGGTATCAACACTCGTCGGTCCTTGAATGTTTTCCCTCAGGCAATCGAGGGGAATGGCGAACGTCATGTATTCCAGTGATTGATGAAGGGGCCAATAATCATCTTTCACCTCATCCGCAACATCATGTGCTCTTATGCGCGAAGGCCAAAGATGTTGCACGCCGAGCAAGCACATGCGCCTCACTTGGCACCAATATTGACGACAAGCTGCAGGTGCCGCATCTTCATTGGGCGAGAGGCTCTAATACCAATATCAGGTATGCGCGGGTATTCTGCTACCGCTCGGGCTCGATCAAGCTGGGCTGTAATATGTCTTTGGTACGATGTTGGTGAGAAAGTGGCATGTGATGGAGAAGGTCAAGTCAGAGGGCCCCGTCGGTTAAACTCCGGCGGATTTGCAGTTGACTGCAACTTGGATCTCAAAAGTAGACAAAACTTCAGCACATTTCAGTCGCAACACACAGCACCTTGCTGCAACGATGAGCGCGCCCAAAATCTCCCTCTCTCTGGGAGCCGGGCGCAAAGCTCCAGCGCCCACAAATGGCGTCAAGCGCCCGCGCGCAGCACTGCATGAAGACGATGATGATCACGAAGAGCTTGGTCAAACCGAGACGGTGTCGCACTTCGACAAGACTGCAGGCGGTGCAGTCGATGCCAGTCGCATAAAGGAAGACACGGGACCCCTGATTATTCCGAAGCAAACGAATAGAGACTGGAAGGAAGCGGCCAATCGGCGCAAACGACAGAAGAGCGGGCTACCTGAAGGCGCGGGCCGTGGACAGGAAGGTCTGGATCAGAGGATGGCAGAAGTCGAGGCGGCGGTGGAGGCTGCGAAGCCCGGATTTGGACTGAACACATACAACTCGAAGGCTGTGGAGACGAATGGAGAGGCCGTGCTTGGGGATGCGGATGCTGCGTCGAAAGCTATGGACGCCGTAGAGAAGTCGCAACAGCTTCCGCCGGAACCCGACGCGGAGGACGCTTCGCTTCGCAAGAGGACAGAGGATGAGCTGGCGAGAGATGCTTTGCTCGGACATACAACGGACACCGGTCTTGTTTTACCAGCGTTGGACGACCCTGTGAACGAAGGGGATGCTTTCAAAAACGACTACAATTCTGCACCGCCCATGGCATCTCTGGACGACTATGCTCGCGTACCGGTGGAGCAATTCGGCGCCGCCCTACTCCGCGGCATGGGCTGGAAGGATGGCGAAGGTGTAGGCAGCCAACGAGGAGTCAAGCTCGCCAAGAATGCGAACAAGGTCCCTACTCGACGAGCAGCGCTCCTAGGAATCGGAGCGAAGGAAGACGCGGCGATCGCAGGAGAAATGGGAGCTTGGGGCAAAGCTGCGAGAGGCAAGGATGCCAAGATCTACAATCCTGTGCTGTTGAAGGATAAGAGAACTGGAGAGATGTTCACCGAGGAAGAATTAAAGCTGAAGAAGGAGAAGGAGGAGCGGGAACAGTATGAAATGGAGTTCGAGAAGAAGGAGAAGGAGCGACGGAAAGCAGATCGAAATGGCGGCAGTGAAGAAAGGGACAGGCGGCGGGACAAGGACGAGGGGAGGAGGAGGGACCGGAGCAGGGATCGAGACCGGGATAGGAGGAAGTACGACAGTGAGAGTGAAGGGGAACGTCAACGGAGGAAAGACAAGGAGCGGAGGAGAAGACGGGAGCATGAGCGGGACGGAGGTGATGAACGAGATCGAGACCGACATCGCTCTCGTCGTGATGAGGGCGACAGGCATCCTGATCGAGACCGGGATCATCGACATGACCGAGATAGGGATCGGAGGAGGTAGACAGATTCCGCAGAATACGGACTTGTGTTCCTATGCTCCTTCTGCTTCAAGAGCGTAGTAGGCTCGTGTATATGTGCATCGTCACACCGCTGTATCTGCATTGGCATCCTCTCCCACCTGATCTGATCTCCGCCATAGCACCCAAGCAACGAAGAACGCCATTCGAACAGCCCTCTTCGCAGGATGGTCGTCCAGCTCCGATATGTCATCGATTGAGTAGCGTCCCTCATCAACATCGCTTCCTTGTAACCGCAGCACGTCCTGCACTCCATTCAAGATAGCGATTGGCAGCGACTGGACCGACATCGAGGTCCCATCTTTCTTCAGCATAAAGTCGTACACGGCTTTCAAAATGTGTCGGAAATCTGCCAGCTCTTTCGATCCCATTGGCGATTCATGCACCTCGCGGACGACAATTTCGATGTTTCCGGCGAGGACCAGAGCTGTGGTGACAATGCCCACATCGATGGTAGTCATGAGATCTTCGTCGACTGATAGAACCAGTGGAATCAGCAGACCTGAGGAAGGACCAATGTCTGGAACCACAACGGCGCCTGGCTGAGGAATGTCGAAAGTGTCCATCTCAAAGCCTGGTGCCGAGAATCTAGCAAGGACCTCAGCCAGGTCGTTTCTCACGAATAGGTGTCTGCGACACATTGGGCATGTGGTCGGCTTGGTGCTGCTGGCGAACCAGCTCGAGAGACACTCGAAGTCGAAGATGTGGCCGCAGGCCTGAATCTCGATGGGTTTTGTGAAGTCGCAATGGCATACTATGCACATCGCTTGATCTGCTGGTTGAGGACAGGGTATGACACCATTGCGTAGGAACTCACGAAGCGTGGGAAGCTCAGGGGCGTCCTGAACCTCTGTGAGCGTGGACATCATGATGTGGGTTGAGAGGCGTTGTGCAGCGTTCCGAGAGGATCTCTCGGTGTAGTCATGGTCATCGCTGAAGACCGTATTCCATAATGTCATGCACAGCTGATGACGGTGTCGAATGATCGCGTATAGCCTGCCGGTAGCAATCCAGTGCTGATTGAGCCGAGGTTGATCCTGGAGAATATGAGCCTCCCAAAGTCCGACAAGCTGCGATCATGACTGCGGTGCGGTTCAAAGTCTGTACCCTCACGATGTATACGCTCTGAGTCGTGTACCACAAGTACAGAGCGTGGCTCATTCAACCAACTCCTTTCCACTCAGTAGATCCAGCGTCGGCACACCTTTGCGAGAGTTCTCGTCCCATCGCCCTTGCTTCTTCTTACGCTCAACATATTCCAGAGCAAGATCCTGGATGTTTTGCCAATCGCCAAGACCGTTGAAGGCATGCACGCGGTGCAGTTTGTCAATTGCGGCCTGAGCCCACGAAACGCAATTGAAGGAATTTGCAGCCTCTTCGTCCTCGTCGTCGACTTGGTAGATCGGAATGCCGTCCAGTACACTATCGAGAGTCTCCTGAGCGCAGATCACTTTGCCTACAACGACGAGAGCAAGCAGCCTTCGCTCATTCGCAATTTCTACTTCCGTGCGCTCGTAGCGCCATGGCTGAGCGAGACCGCCTTGAGATGTCTGCTGTAGTGTATTGAGTGCGTGGTGCTTGATTGCTGTGGTCGCAGGCTGCTATTTCGGGCTGATGAACAAGGCGTAGTGATACGATCCTGGATGCTTTGGTCGAGAGTAGAGTGCTAGATGGAGACGGGGCTTGTCACGCGGCATAATGAGAAAAGAAGCATCAAGTCATAAGCTGCGGCCTGTGTGGTCACTGCATAGCTAGCATGACCTTTGGAATGGCGCGGTTGATGATGTTTTTGTCGAGGAGGAGAAGATGTGAAGTCCAGCAAGTCCTCCTCGTGCTAGTGATCCCGACCATGAATCCGAGTCCGAGCTTTGAGCCAGCGCCTCGAAAGTTTCCCGATCATCCAGAGAGAACTACACTCAACCTGGAATTCCCAAGCACAGATTCACACAACCAAAAGCATGGCGCCTCCATTCAAGCGACGCAAGATCGCACCTCTATCTTCACAACCAGCCGAACTCACTTTCGACCCCTCCGCACGCCAAGAATACCTCTCAGGATTCAGCAAGCGCAAGACAGCGAGGAAAGAGCATGCGCGCGAGCAAGCAATAAAGCGAGACAAGGAGGAGAAAGTCAAGGAAAGAGCACAAGTTCGTGCTATACCATGAAGAGAGGACCAGATTTTCAACCGAGACACAGGTAAGCTAACACAATTCGCAGCTCCGAGAACAACGCAAAGAAGATCTACAACAGCACGTCGAGGCCGTCAACGCTGTACTACGAAAGCAAAATGCTCTAGCCAATGGAGACTCCGACGGGGACGAGGACGACACCTTCGACGGCTTCTCCGAACCCAAAGCACCCGTGGTTGACGAATCCGAAGCTGAATACACAGACGAGGAGAAGTACACTACAGTCACAGTCTCAGCAATGGAAGCAGGTAACGCATCAGACTCGTCGTTAGAAGAAGAGGACGCTGCGAAAGCGGCAGCAGCAGTGGCGAAGGCGAAGGAAGCGGCAGAAGCGGAAGCGTTGAGGAAGAAGAAGAAGCGGCCGTGGGAGAAGCCGTGGAAGGGCAAGGATGGGAAAGTGATTGAGCGGCCGACACAGAAAAAGAAGAAATTCAGGTATGAGAGTAAGGCGGAAAGGTCGATGACGAGGATGAAGCAGAAGTCGAAGAATAGCGCTCAGGCAAAGCAGAGGAAGTCTGCAGCGGATTGAAGCAAGTCTTTGCGATTGAAGGTTGCTCAGAGACAAATGAATGATACCCTTTGGCTTACCCATAATGATCAATTGGTCTGAAATACGGTGCGGTCATTCATAGCTTGACGCAGGTCGCGGACAGTCCTGGAAGGGGTATAGTTGTGCACTGTGTGTGTAATTCTGCCTGTCTGTCTGTTCCTTTGGCCACTGCGACGGCATACCAACCCAGCATCCGTTCACATCGATGATCGGCCCATCGTCTGTCAGAGCAAGTCCAGCAACAAAATGCCCACTCCTTCTCTGTTCCAGCATTGCATGCCCCGGTCTTCAGATTCATCGCTTCGCACGCGTATGCACCGGGATGCTTCTCTTGACCGCGGGTCCAGATGTAAGGGAGAGAGCGAGCGAGCCTTTTTGCCAGCACAGAATTCCATATCAGTACGTAAAGAGCTTTTTGTCATCGAGAGCATCGGGTATAGTGAGTCGAGGGTAAGGTGTTTGGGAGGGTGCTCGTTTGTGGGGTACGTGGAGAGATGCTTAGATGGTACCAATCTCAGCGATGAAGTCGTCCAACTCCTTCTTGGTGGCCTTGTATTTGGCTTCCATCTCTTCGTACTTGGTCTCCCACTGAGCGCGTTCGACGTCGAGAGCTTGGACTTTGCGCTCGTAGTGACCGGCCTTGACATCGGTCTGGCGAAGCCTGTGAAGTCATTGGTCAGTCATTGTCATCCCTGTTTCAGGCACCAGTTTGGCCACGTCTGTGACGCTGGAATTGCCCCAGTGCCCCATGGTCGGCATATTAGCACATACTTCTCGTTGGTTTCCCGGAGGTTCTTGTCGTTCTGCTCGGCCTCCTCTTCGAGCAACTGCAGCTTCCTCGTCAGGGCATCATTCTGAGTGCCGTGCTGTGCGCTCTCATCCGCCGCGCTTTTGGCATCGCCGTGGAGCTTCTCAAGCTTCTCGACTTCGTCTTCCAGTACCTTGTTCCTGTGCGAGAGGGATGTGATTTCCTGCTCCTTGGCTAGGTTCTCCTCTTCGAGCGCCTTCACTTTCTTTTGAAGATCCTCGACCTTGTTTGCAGATTCGTCGGCCTCGACGCGGAGGGCTTCCATACGCTGCGAGGTGATGCCATGGTCAGTCTCTGCTGTGTGATGTGCGCACCATGTGGGTGTGGGGTGAATTCAGGGAGTTTCTGGGACGGATTGAGGGGCAGGACGGGAGCGATCTACCTTTCTGATCTGATCCATGGTTGCGAGTGTGGTGAGCTTGTCGAGTGAGGTTGGTAGTGCGGTACGTGGATCGTCGTTCACAAAGTTGTGGTAGGTGAATAGGACGAAGAAGTGTTTGTTGCGTGAAGTGTGTCGGAAGAGGTCGATGGACAGTTTGCTCAATCACGAGAAGAAGTTGGGATCCCTGAGCTGGCGAGTGCGAGACAACGTCCGAGCCCGCTTCATGCAGGGATCTGCGGAATCTGCGGGTACTAGACGAAAAGGGTAGTGAACTGTAAACAACGTCGTCTTTGCGATCAAGAAGACATTCTTGGCTCCTCCTTCACAATCTCATCGACGCCATGACCGGTGTTTGATACGACGCATCGCCCAGAAGGAAATCATAATCATGTTCGCGGCTCGGACGAACCAGGAGAACGCATTTTACGAACAGCAGACCGCTGCAGCAGCGAAGCCATTGAACCAGGGCATCAAAGATCTCGCTCCGAAAACACCTGGCAACCAGCTTCCCAAGACCCCATTCCGAGGCGGGAAGAATGATGAGAATAGGACGCTGCACTTTGGCAAGACGGGCGGAAAGGATGGCAAAGCAGATCGCAATGCTTTCGTGACTCCAGCCAGTGAGTAACTGCCGGTGCAGTATGTCCTAGCGGAGCACAATTAACATCAACTAGATCCACGCGCCCGTGCCCCTCTGGGAAACAAGACTACCAATGGCAAAGCCTTGCTTACTCCAGCTCTGGGCGGCGCCGGCAAGATAGACGCAGCTGGCAGCAACAAACTCACCAGTCCTCGCCAACGTCGGCCCAAGATCAAAATTCACGAATCCACCTCTGTAACCGCCGAGAATGTGCTCCTGCAAGAACCTGAGGAGCGCGAGATCGAGTACATGCCCCCTCGCGGAGTTCCCCTTCCTGACCACGACGACGATCTTCTGGCTGCGGAGCTGGACTTTACAGTGCTGCAGGGCAAAAACCTGACAAGAGGATGGTACTCAGAGTACGCTTCGAAGAAAGAAGACAACGATGAGGATAGTGAGCTCAGCGATTACGAGGAGAGGATCAAAGAGATTGAACAAGCGCAGAAGCAAAAGGTTGAGACGAAGAAGACTAGGCCTGCTACAGCGCAAAGCTCAAGAGGCGTAAGAGCCGCCCCTGGCACAATCAAGGCACAGCATGCGGCATCCGCGCTTTCCACACAACCCGCAAAATCGACATTCGCCTCTTCGACATCTGCCGCAAGAGCTCGACAGCCCGCGCTGGCTCCTACCTCCTTCCTGAAGAAGAAGTCAGTTGCACCATTGGCCAATAACCCGCGGTTTGCAGCCGCCAAGGTCGCCTCCAATAACACCATTGGGTATTCGAGGGGTAGAGTGGTGTCCGCATCCACACGCGGTCCCTTGACCAACGTCCATGGGAAGCCTTCTATGGCCAGAAATGATCCCGAGGAGAGGACCTCACTCGCGGATCTGCTTGGGCTGAAGACGCTGCATGTGGACGACGACGACGATGTTGAATTGGCACTCAGTGGTCAAACCAATATGTTGGATCCACTCGCTGGCGAGGAGGAAGATGATGTGTTCCAGTTGGACGCCGTGCAGGACATCTGAGCGATTGCTCTACTGCATACTTCGGCCTGGTCCTGAATACGATCGCTAGTGTTTCTTTTGTTCTTGCTTTGGAGTTCGGGGTTTGCGACAGAGATACCGAATTGGGATTGAGAATCAGGATACGGACGACGGAAATTGAACGACCACAAGGGAGGCATTCGACCTCTGATGGGTAGCATTGGACTGAATCTCTCGTTGCTCTTTGAGAAGGAGACTCGCAATGACACACCTTGCACCGACCGCGAAGCTCGTTCTTCTGCAAAACATGGCGTTTATCTCGATATGACGACGGATGCTAACGTCCACATGGAAGCAGAACACGGATGCAACTGCTTAGTCGGGGCTAGCTTGCTCATCGCACTGACAATTGCCGGGTTCTCCTCCTTCACCTCCCCGCAACCGGCCGACCTGTTGCTCACTGACGGTCCGTATGATCTGATCTGTCTAGTATGCATGATTCCCGCGTTGCTCATCGATTCAAGACAAGATACTAAACCAGGCGAACGCGAACGCATGAGTATACGCTTAGCGACTCCCCGTCCTTTCATGCTATGAGATCACCGTCTTTGTTCATTCAATCATTTCTGACATGAGCACTGAACACAGCTACCTCGCTGTTGGGAAGCAGAAGAGAGAGCAGAGGGCAAGCAAGATTCCAGGGTTATGGAGACTGGATGCAAAGGCGACATTCGGCCAGAATGTGCTCGATGTGCCATCAACATGTGGTGTGCTTACCTCAAGGGAACTGGAAATCACAGGTACCAACGACGCTCTCGACATACTGCGGAAGATCCGAGACGAGAGCTATACTGCCGAGGAAGTGACCAGAGCATTTTGTAAACGGGCTGCGGTAGCACAGCAAGTAGTGAGGACAGCAATTTCGCTACCTGTTATGCAAGCTGACAACAAACAGACAAATTGCCTTACCGAAATCTTCTTCGATGAAGCCATTGCTCGTGCGCAAGAACTGGACAGAGATCGTGCCGCCAATCCAGAACAGCCACTTCGACCGCTTCACGGCGTCCCGATCTCTCTCAAGGACAGTTTCAGGATTCCGGGATATGATTCGACCACCGGCCTGATCTGCTGGGCCAACCAGCCAGGTACAGAGTATTCTGCACTTCCAGTCCTCCTCTTAGACCTCGGAGCTGTACTCTATTGCAAGACAAATGTTCCACAGACCATGATGACGGCAGACTCCGACAACAACGTTTTCGGCAGGACGCTGAATCCAGCCAACGCGAAATTGACAGCGGGAGGCTCAACCGGTGGCGAGGGAGCGCTGATCGCTATGAGAGGAAGTGTCCTAGGCGTCGGTACAGATATAGCAGGCAGCATCCGCATTCCAAGTGTGTGCAATGGGATCTATGGGTTCCGCCCAAGTTCTGGCATCATTCCGGAGGGAGGGCAAAGAGACCCAGCGCCTTCGGGCCTGCCCGGTATACTGCCTGTGGCAGGCCCCTTGGCATCTTCCCTTCGAAGTGCCACGTACTTCACGAAAGTCATCATGCAGGCTGAGCCCTGGCGCTATGATCACTCCTGCAATCACATCCCATGGAAAGCCGTACCTGTACACGACAAGATCCGTGTTGGGCTGTTCAGCGATGATGGACTTTACACGCCGTGGCCTCCGATACGAAGGACCATCAAGGAAGTCGCGGCAAGACTCGAGCAAGCGAACTACGAGATTATTCCTCTGCGCCTTCCTCATGTGCAGGAAGCATTGAATATAGCGCACCGAATGTACGCCCTTGATGGCTGCAAGGTACGTCCTGTGTCGAAGCTCATATTGACCGTACTAAAATGGACTGCAGTACGTTCAAGATCTCTTGAAAACTGGTGGCGAACCTCCAGTCGAAAGTGTAAGCAGGATCAACCTCGCCGGTATCCCATCGGCTACTCTCGATGATCTTCTCTCCTTGAATACAGACCGCAGTCGCATAGAGCAAGTATACCATAAGCTATGGCTCGATAACAAGCTGGATGCTATGCTGCTCCCAGGAGCCCCGACCACAGCGACGCCATTCGATACATGGGGCCCTATCACCTATACAGCTTTGTGGAACTTGTTGGATTATCCTGCCATTATCATCCCGACAGGCAAAGTCCAATCGGAAGACGTGGCTGATGCGATTGAGAATGCCAAATACGGCGAGGCAGATGAGAAGAATTACAAATTGTGTGAGTACTGCAAGACAATAGTAGCATCTGCTGCCCTGACAAGAAAACAGATACTGGGCCTCAGGATTTCGCCGATGCTCCGCTGGCAGTCCAAGTCGTAGGAATGCGACAAGAAGACGAATCTCTGCTCCACATCGCCGGATCCATCGACGCTATTCTCAACAACAAACCGCAATTGAGTGGCTAGTGATTATTCCGCTTGCAGACTCTTCGCTTCTACCCCTGGCGTGTTCGTAATACGATATGCATCAATCACGATCCTCTTCTCGCACATCGCCAACACTCCAATCGCAAGAACACCGTTGAGCCAGTTGTATGGTCCGGAGGCTTCGAATTGAAGCCGCGTGAACCAGTCGGCGTCATCCTGAGTTACATTCTCCGGTGGCCCGTTGGCAAAGAAGTCGTCTCGATTGGGAGAGAAGATGCCTTTCGAGCGGACGTAGATGAAATGTCCGTCGAGTGTTCTGAGAGTGTATCGAGCATTCAGGATCATGAACTGCATCATGCCGCTTAGTTCGGACTACAGCTCGAGTCGTTCTCCGTGCTATGCTTACGTTTGTGCCTTTGATTGCAGTTCCCCAATCTGCGCCGCTCATATGTTGAATCTCTGCGGAAATTCGTGGGCCTTCGACTCGGCCGCCGACGATGGGCATGATGACTAGATTGTGCGATCCACTGAAGGGAGCACCGACCGCATGATTTTCAGAAGCCATGTCGCAGCTCAGGCGGTAGATGAACTCCATGGAAGGCATTCGCATCTGGAAAGGTATGGCTATATGGTCTCCGCCGGGTAAGACATTCTGATTCGAGGACGTGGCCATGATCGATCGTACGGAGAGTGAGGTTTGACGTCCAAGCAGTTCATTGAGATTTATATTGTGATTTGCAGTTTACTCAGGTCCGGCACTTGTTGTTCCATATGCCGTCTGAAGACAACACATCTGCCGAAAAAGTTACTTCTGACAGGTCCGTCTATTGCCGGCAGCTCTATGCCGAGTTGTGCTTCTTTCCCGGGATCGATCACGTTGCATAGTACGGGGTGCGGAGAGCTGCACATTGTTCCGATCGGACGCAGATGCATGCGAAAGTGATCCCATGACACGGACTGTTCAAGCAGTTCCTCAAGAGCGTGTCGTCGAATCCGACGGCGTTGAAAAGTGTCGAGACGGCGCAGACGTTGGCGAAAGGGATCGGCTAGACGCTTTCTCACTACCTCGTGCGCGGAGACGAATACGACGCCGAGATTGAATTGGGTGAGCTATTGGCGGACATTGGGATTGACTCTTTGAACACCATCGAATTGAGGAATTGGATACGAAGGACGATTGGTGTCGAGTTGACCGTGTTGGAGGGTGTCAAGAGCGAGAATCTGAGGCAGATTGGAGAGAAGGCGCAGGAGAAGTTGATGGAGAAGATGGAGGCGTTGTAGAAGGATGTAAGCATACCTCACAGGTTACGGTGTTTGTCCAGCGAGTAGTGTGGAAAGACGGGAGGCAGGCCAGGCAATGCGAAAAGGGAATGTTGCTTTTCTTCCGAGGTTTTGCCGCTCACGCCTTGGCGGGAAGCCAAACAGCAACGTCCGAGGGATCGCCCAAGTTGACATCTCTTTACACATCTCTCGTGCTCTCGTGTTGGTCTGCAGGAACTCGAGAGATCTTTGGCCCAGACGCTTATCGATTCCCAGTCCTCGCTGAGTCTTTTGGCAAGGGATCTTATGGGACTTGATACGAGTCTTTTAGCACGCCTTGCCTCATCTCCATGACCGCCGCACGCCCAGGTGAACGAGCTGCTGATTCTCGCCCACGGGCATTGACTGGTCAACAGCTCTGCGTTGAGGTGGCAGCCTCCAGCATCTCAGTGCGCCTTTTCGGCCGTGGACGGCGTGACCGGCCGTCGGAGACCTTAGTGAAAGGTATGAAAGGCTTCGATCAAGACATGAGCGGATAGTGAGCAAGAGTAAGTCTTCGACCTCCGGTTGCACGGCGGCAGCACAAATCGAAAAGGCAGAAATGAGGCATATGGCGATGGATGACATGGTGAGGGATGAATGTGTTCATCGAATAACTGCAGTCACCCACCTGGCATGCTATCCGTTCCCGGAATGAAAGGAATGCGGCTCAACAACAAGAATGGACTGTGCTTGGCGAAGGCCAGTCAACACCAGGGTTTACCTCGCTACGACGATTTGACCGTCGCACCACAGATCTATGCTCTCAACATGAGGCTCGTCCACGGCGTGCTGGCCTTTATTGTTTCTCATCCGCATCACTTCGTGCATGGCGCCAGCTCGGCCACTCCCCGTGTGATTACCGAGACAGTGACTGTCTGCAATAGCATCGCACAATGGCCGCTTCCCGAGTCTGGATGGATCGTCACCAACGGCACGACGATGGGATATCCTCTGGCTACTACACTGCAACAGAATGAATCTTTCGCCATCGATACAACCACGCCTGGAACACGCCCGTCTAGCACGTATACCTTTACGGAAGATGATTCTACGAGATCAGACGGACAGTCATCATTCGCTTCTTCTGACTCTGGCACATTGGTCTCGAACGTCGATGCCTCAGCTGTCCTGACAGTAATATCCTCAGCTATAAGCTCTTCTTCCGCCTCCAGAGATGGAGGAGAGGCGTCGTTGCCCAACAGTACCACATCCGCATTGGAAACACCATCTATTGAACCGATTGAGCCATCTTCAGGCAGCACAGAATCTTCTGCAGTCCCGGGCCCGGCCTCGAGCTATACGATACAACCGGCCAGCTCTTTGCGAAGCCCAATCTCAACCTTGGATCAGCAGATATCGAGCACTGTTTCTGCTGCAGTATCAACAGCAGTATCATCCGCGGCATCATCGGTGGGATTCTCAGCGGGATTCTCAGCGGTATCGTCAGCACCAACATCTGTAGCCTCATCATTCACAGTGGGGCCATCAGCAGGATCCTCAGCAGCACCAGCAGGATCATCAGTAGTGTCTACAGCAGTGACATCGGCAGGATCATTGGTCGGATCTTCAGCAGCTCTTTCATTGCCATCTTCAGCTCCGCCTGTTGTCACGGTCGTCTCGCTCTCGACAACATCTGTCACCACTTCATCGACTACAAGCGCCGCATCGCTCATCACTCGATACTACATTTCTGGGGGCACTGTCAATACCACGGTCATAGGCGGTGCCACTCGAGTGGTCGAAGTTGATGGCGAGCCAACGACGTTTATCGAGGGCGGCTTTACCACGTCATACACCTTTGGAGGCAGGACCAGTACTGCAGTTGAGGTCGCCACTGCTTCACCTGTTGCCAACGTTGCAGATGCTGTCATTGGTGTCTGTCCCGGCTATAATGGGCGGTATTTGAACGAATCTGGGGTGGAGACTCTGGTGGCGTGCGGCGTCATCTACAACGGAACCATTATCCCGTACTCTGATCGACGAAGGAATTCAATTTTGAAGCGAGCGACGCCACAGGAGTGCAGGGCGCAGTGTTTGAGTATGGTCAACTGCGTCGGATATTCAAACACGCAAGAGCAGTGTGTGTTCTACAGCGAAGTCAACGCTCAGAGGCCTTGGCCATACCCTGCACTTTCTGGACTTCGACTGCGGGCTGTCCAACGGGCTGACGATGTGACTACCTCGACAGTCGAGACCGGTAGTCTCACTGCCAGCTCAGAGACGTCGACGATCCTCTCATCACCATCTGCGACGAGCATTCCGGGCACACCGGGCACAGTCGATCCATCAAGTGGTGTGCCGGACAGCAGCGTTTCAGGACCCACTATATCGCCATCTCTGGTGCCAGTATCGACCATCACAGAGGTCAGGACCGTGACAGAAACGCCTTCGCCATCCGCCTACGTTACCACGCTCGTCCAGTCTGCCAGTAGCTACACATATACTACGACTGCCACGGAAACGCTCGGAGCTTCGACAATAACAACCGAACGAGTGATTGTGTCTACCGCTCCAGCTTCGACTATTTACAGTATCGTCTACTCCTCACTGCCTGGCCAAACATCTGTCTCGACCTACCTCTCCACCATCTACTCGACCCTCTATTACACTCTTACCGCAACTACAGCCACCGAGACGATTTCTACAACATTACGAGAGACTTCCACGCTGTCTGGTCCAACACAAACAGAGTCTCTCCTCACCACTGTCAGAGAAACAGTTGTGAGCGACCGAACCATATCGCAGACCATCACCTCGACCCTTCGATTTCCCACAGAGACCCAGACTCAGCGAGATACGACGACGCAAAGGGAAGTGTCAACGCAGCGCGGGCCGACCGAAACTCGTATCAGTACTGCGCCTGGAGAGACGGTGCTCACCACACTGAGAGAAACTGTCGTCAGCGATCGTACCATAACCCAAACAGAAGTCTCCACGCAGCGAGGCCCCACCGAAACTCTCGTCAGTTCTGCACCTGCAGAGACGGTGTTCACTACTTTGAGAGAAACTGTTGTCAGCGATCGTACCGTTACCCAAACAGATGTGTCGACTCTGCGATTCCCCACCGAGACGCTAACCCAAAGAGAAGTATCCACGGCACCCGCGGAAACCGTATTCACCACTTTGAGGGAGACGGTTGTCAGCGATCGAACAGTCACCCAGACACTTGTATCAACACTTCGGGAAACCACAACTTCATCCGCACCGGGATTGACGACTACGGCTAGGGAGACCATTGTCAGTTCAGCACCTCCAGAGACACAGACACAACGGGTAGTTACCACTTTGAGGGAGACTGTTGTCAGCGACCGGACCATTACACAAACACTACTATCGACCGTTAGGGAAACGACGACGGCGCGGGAAACGACTGTCTCCATTTCTGTCAGCACGGTATACAGTGCACTGCCTGCGAGCACCTACGTAAGTCTCTAGCTTCTCGATTCACGGTAGCTCCATTCTGGGCCCTTTAGAATGCTAACGATGATCGCAGACCACCACGTATGAGACTACGTACCCTGCATCAACATTCACGACTACCGCTCCAGGTACAACCTTCGTGACAACGCAAAGTGCCAGCACAGCTACAGTGACTTCGACCACCACAGCGCCCGCATCCACAGTGGTCAGCGACATTACCTACACTGTCACGAGAGATGTGACATCTACTTTGAAATTCCCCACCGAGACAGCTACGCTCATCAGCTCTGCTCCGGGTCAAACATCTACTGAGCGTCAAACGACAACAGCTCCGGCATCAACCGAAAGAGTTGTCACTACTCTGCGGGACACCATTGTGAGCGACCGCACCGTGACGCAGACCTATGTGTCTACTCTGCGAGAAACGACGACAAGCTCTGTTCCAGGTGCCACTTCAACTGAACGTCAAACGACAACAGCTCCGGCATCAACCGAAAGAGTTGTCACCACTTTGCGGGAAACTATTGTGAGCGACCGCACCGTGACTCAAACCTATGTGTCAACCCTACGAGAAACGGCGACCAGCTCTGCTCCCGGGCAGACTTCAACGCTCCGGGAGACAGCAACGGCGACCACTATCAGCCTGAGCTTAAGCATTCGTCCGGAATCCACTCGGGACGTCACTTCGACCTTGATATCAACTTTGGAAAGAACGCGAACGGAGACATCGGTACTTCCTGCTAGTACCACAACATTACTCCTGACCACAACACGCGATGGTAGCACAATTGTGAGCACCAGCCTTTCTATTCAACCGGCTCAAACACAGACTATCGAGAGGACCACAACAGCCGTCAGCACCAGCCTCTCTATTCAACCAGCTGCTACATCGACCGTCGAAAGAACGTCCACGATTGTCTCAACCTTGGAAAGAACATCTACGATTGTTTCAACCTTGGAGAAGACCCAGACGGCAACCTCTGTGCTTCCAGCTAGCACTGCAACTATTCTTTTAACCTCTGTTCGGGATGGAACTACAGTGACGAGTACAAGCCTCTCTATCCAGCCGGCGCAGACGCAGACCCTGGAACGGACCACAACTGCTGTTAGCACCAGCTTGTCCATTCAGCCGGCTTCTACGAGGGATGTTACTTCTACGCTCGAACGGACATCGACACTTGTTTCCACGTTGGAACGGACACAGACCCAAACTTTGGTACTTCCGGCGAGCACTACAACCGTTCTCGTCACATCCGTAAGGGACGGGACTACAGTGACTAGCACAAGTCTCTCCATTCAACCTGCCCAGACACAGACTATCGAGAGGACCACAACTGCTGTCAGTACGAGCTTATCCATCCAACCAGCTTCTACGAGAGACGTCACAAGCACACTCGTAACGACCAGGGACGTGACTACTACGCAACCAGCTAGTACGTATGTCACAACAGCTTCTGGACCAACGATCGTCTCGACTTTGGTCAGCACCGATCGGACTACGCTTCCAGCTAGTACATTGGTTACCACAGCATCAGGACCGACTGTAACATCTCAGCTACCGGCTTCGACCAGAGACGTCACAAGCACACTTGTATCGACCAGGGACGTGACGACTACGCAGCCAGCTAGTACGTATATTACAACCGCATCAGGGCCTACTGTTACATCCCAGCTACCGGCTAGCACGATCGTCAGCACTGAAAGAACTACTGCTCGGACTACACTACCCGCAAGTACGGTAACGTCCCAGCTACCAGCCAGCACGATAGTGTCAACGGAGAGAACAACACAAAGCGCTTCGACCATTACATTCACGCAGCCGCCCACCACGATTGAGCGCACAACAACCGAACGCACAGTCTCAGTCTCCACGGCGCCTGGACCGACCACTTCGATCATCGTTACAACCACCGCAACCGGGCCGACACAGAGCGTAACCACCACACGAGTGACTAACCTTCCAACACCAACAACCGGACAGAACATCATGCGCAACTACAGCTTCGAGAACTTCACAGGGAGAGGTGTCGAGGCAGAATTCGACGGCTGGTCGAAGACTGTGGATGGTATTTCGAGATTGAGTGCCCAGTCAACCACTTTCTTACCAATCGCGTATGATGGTATTACAGTCGCGTAAGTTTGCATCGCTCCCAAACGTTGCCATGCTCCAAGGGAACCCGCGCGCTAATAGTGGTACAGTTCCGTGCAGTCCCGCAAAAACGACACTGCTGGCGGCGTCGGTCCTATCGTGGTGCTCTCTCAATCAACTAGCTACGCACCCCCAGGCGACAATGTTCGACTAACGTACTTCACCGATCTATACTACATGGAAGGTGCTGCCAATGGCACCACTTGCACCCTCACCACCTTGTTCGGTGGCGATGTGGTCAGGACTCGCACCTATACCTCTGCCGATCCTCAAGGCTACGGTACTCGAAAGATTCCGGAGGTTATAGACGGCATTATCTTGGGTCCAGACAAAGTCTTGGACTTCCGCTGGCAGTGTAACTTCGCAGTTGGAACCTACGAAGGCTACCTGTATGTAGACAACGTCTTCCTTGGTCGCCCGGCGCCGTTCACGACGTGTGACAATCAGGGCGTACAATACGAAGCGGTCGTCAACGATCAGCCAGGACATGTCAACAACGCATACACCGCCTACAATCCGGCATACCTCAAAGCCACCTCTCAAGGCGGAACCAACCAGCGGATATACAACATCGGCACTCACACCACATTCGCCGGATTTGTCACGACTTGTCCCAACAATGCCGCCTCGAACGTTACCTTCTACAACAGCCCGACCCCGTACTCCTGCCAGCAATTCTCTCTCAACCATCGCGGATACTTCTATATATACGCCACGGGAGTCTGGACATTCACGGCTACGTTGGTGGATGATGCGTTCATTTTCTGGGGTGGTTGGTTCGCTCGGAAAGGCTGGACAAAGGCAAATTCGGACATTTCGAGCTACTTCACATATGGACCAGGAAACGGTCGCGGAAGCGTCAGTCTGACATTGACTGCTGGGACGTACCTCCCAGTACGAGTCGTCTTTGGACAAGCCGTGGGCGGTGCAGGATTCAATCTCAACATCACAGACCCAAGCGGTGCTGTGGCGTTGGATACGAGAACCGTGTCATCGCCGTATCTGGTACGATTTTCATGTGACGGACAGGCGCCGCCGTATAATTACGATTTCGGGCAAGAGATTTAGCGTCTGGAGGAGTCAAACTGTGTATCTGTTACGGAACGCTTAGTCACTGGTCAGGTGACCGCAGTTACCTTATAGTTCCTCCACTAGCAGATAGTTACCAAATCACGTTCATATACTATTCTATACTAAATAGTAGCTAAGAACGCTCGAAATTTTCTAATTTTACTATCTCGTCGCTATACGAGAACTAGCCCTTACCGGCACTAGTTTCCCGTCTTATAGACGTAGAAAACCCGACGACATCCGGAGCCTATAGTAACTATATCTAAGGACGCGAGATACGGTAATCCCTAGTTTAGTACGATATTAGTAAATCCGGTCCTACGAAAAATAACGACTGCTACTATAACTATCGTAGCTTACTACCGATCGCCCGGCTTATTTTCTCTATTAGATAGTTACTAGAACGCGCCCGGTACCTCTTACGCTCGGAAGGACCGCTCCTTTTGTTTAGGTCGACTTACGGTAACTACCTATCCGTTACGTAGTAGTAGCCTCCTTTTCGAACCCCTTCCTAGCTACATCTATAGTAACTCCGTAGTCGTAGCCGATTCTATAACGGTAACTACTATAACGCCCTATACGCCCTCTACTATCGAGTTCTACCTTATAGACGTAGACTTATACGCCTACTTCCGTACGCCCGCTTTAGTAAATAATAACTACTTTCGCCCTCCTTAAACAACCCCGCTTTCCGCTAGTATACGCTAGCTACTTACGATCGCTAAACTAGCCGATATATACCTATTAGCGGCTTTACTCTCTAAAGGAGAGCGGTAGTACCTTATTACCTAGGCCCCCTATCTTCTTACCTTCGCGAACTATTTACTAAAGCTTCGTACTACCCCTTTTACGCTTACTACCGCGCTTTACGTACGACTATGTTATATTGTTTATAATAAGGCTCTCGGCGAGCTTAGTACTATTACCGAAGTACCTAAGAAGAGAAGAACTCGAATAGGCGAAGTTAAGATTAAACCTACCCTCGGCTTCCCTATATCCTAGCTAGCCTTCCCGGTAGACGTAGAGAATAAACGCTAGCGCTATAATACTCTTACTAGCTCGTAGCCGACCGAATTCCGCCCTCGAATTCGAGTACGCTCGCCTATTCTATCTCCCGGATCTTTAGCCTCGTCTACTAAGCTTCTCGAGACTCCGTACCCTAAGCTCTTTAGAGTATAGTACGACGCTCCTATACTACCTCGTCGACCCGCTACCGTCGTAGATAGGAGAAAAGAGAAGGTTATTATAACCGCCTTCTCTAAACTAAACCTAAAGACTTTTCCTATAGTTAATAAACGTTACGAAGCTTTAAGCTCGAAGTAAGCCGCGACTTAAACCTTACTACCCTCCTAGTCTAATATAGTAGGAGAAGGAAGCTAGAACTATAGCCTAGACTATTAGCCTCCGGACGAAGTTCTAGCCGCTATATAGAGAGCGCTAGACGAGTAACGCGAGCGATACGAGTAGTAGTTAGCCGAGCAAAATACTATATTATAGTAGCGTATCGAGTAGTTAACGTAATAGATCGCAAATAGTCTAAATAGTAACGCTTAACCCGGTTAAAATTAGTAAGGCTAGAATAGTATCGCTCCGCCGGGTTAGAATAACGCTTAGTAAGGCTAGAACGGAGACGCTCCGCTACTACCTATAGGACAAGGACAACTAGCTCCCTAACGCCGATAGGAAGTTAACCTAGACGAGCTTATCGACGTAGTACTCGCTCGGCGAGAGATCCGCCTAGGATACGCGAACGCCGGTACATTACTACGCCTCGACTATAGACCCGGAGTACTAGCCGTAGGAGTATAAGCCTAGGGACAATAAGATCTCCTACTACCCGCCGGCCTTAACTATAGACGCGGCGTAGGAGGACCGAGAGATCTAGACTAGATAGTACGAGATACGTAGCTACTAAATCCGAATAGTTATAGAGCTAGCCCTCTAGTAGCCGGAGAACCCTACTAATTTCCGCTAGACGTATATATACTACCGCCGCTTAGTTATAGAGCTCGCCCTCTAGCACCCGGAGAACCCTACTAATTTCCGCTAGATACTTATATACTAGCGCCCTATAGTTATAGACCCGGCCCTCTAGTACCTAGAGACGCCTACTAATATCTACCGAATTAGTAGGTACTACCTTACTAGAACTATAGACCTAGCCTTAGTTTCTAGTAAGATTACGCGTAGGAAGGCGTAGGCTAGTAGCTACCGGCGGACTAAGCCTATCGACGTAGCTCGTATACTTCGTAAGATATACTATAGCGACGCGAGAAATTTAAGCCCGAAGAAATTAGATTTTTCGATCCTAATATCTCTATAGATAAAGGAGTAGGAGGTTAACTATCGCCGGTAAACCGTAGTATAGGGACGTTTACTCCTTTACTAATGTCTTAAAGATCGCGGCCGAATCTAGTTAATTCTCGTACGAAACCTTACGTCTATCGATTAACCTTTGTCTTCGAGCTAAGGTAGCCGATTAGTATAATATATAACTAGACGACATTACTCGGACCTACCTACGCGAAGGACCGGGCATTACGCGCTAGCTCGAGCTACTAATTAAGAAGTTTAAACCTAGCATTTTTATAGTTTACGCTGCTCTCGCTACTAAGAAATACGACCTTAACTTAGTACGTAACGGCCGAACGCCCTTAGATTTTGTTTCTAATATCGCTTTACTTCTTTAGCAGACAGGCAAAACCGACACCGACTATATTCTTTAAGAATGTTAGTCTAAGACTTACGAGTCCTTACGCCTTTATGTTACTACACTATAGGCAGGCATAACTTAGGATTAATTTACCTTAGTAATAGACGCTTACTACCTTACTTAGAGGCAGCTATAGCTACATTAGCGCACTAACCCCTCTTTATAGCTTTAGTCGCGACATAGTAGGTACAAAGACGTAGTACCTAGCTTTAAGTAGTAAGACGCGCGCAACTCCTTTCCTAGTAATGCCCGTAATAATACTAGATAGCAAACCGGCTACCCTAACCGCGGTTTTAATAATAGCGGGTATTAAGGAAACGACCGCGTTCCGACAGCCCCGTAGAGGAGCACTAACACTAACGCCGGCCTAAGAAATAAGCTATACGTTAAAGCCGGTACAAATACGATATAGGACAATAACCTCTAGACCTTCCTCGTACGACTTAAAGACATCGATAACTACGACGAATACGCCGTATCCTAGTAGCGAGAGGAGTAAGAGTAAGCGTTAATAGATCTATACGAAGGCGATCTACGTTAGGACAATATATAGTATAACTTAGAAGACTAGGGCCCGCGAGATATTATTCCTATAATAATAGTCGCCGACTTAAGATATCGTATATACGGAGAACTGTACGAGTCTAATAATAAGCTGTACAGCTATATCCGTTAGTACTATAGGGGAAAAGCTAGTAGCAAATAGAGAACTCCTCCTCTACTTATAACAAATCTATAGGAGATCCTTCTTATTTGTCTATATAGACAGCTCTTCTACCTAGAAGACTACTAGACTTAGTAGATCCTACTACGTAGCCTTCGAAAGTATCTTTAACTTAGCTATCGATGTAGGCTAGTTAGAAAGCTAAAGATTAGCCGAAGATAAGAGTATAAGAGGCGAACACTTTATCGACATCTTTAGATCCCTTCTCGCGATATAAGTAGGGAGTTTATTTAGGCTTAGCTTTACCTCCGCCTATAGATAGAGGCCTACCTATTATCGATTATTCCGTAGTTTTACCCGCTAGCAACCTAGCTTACGCCTTTAGATCTTATAACATCGTCAAAGTATACTATAGACTCTTACCTAGGAGCGAGACTTAGCGAGTTTGCCTCGACACCGGTACGTAAGCCTCTATAGTTAATAAGGTATAGCTTTTAAAAGCTATCGGCTTAGCGGGTATCTAGAAATTACGGTAGCCTCTTACTTTTATTTTACTTACGGGACAGACTAATTATAGCGAGTAGAAGATGCTTCCTATATTTTTCCTAGCTTAGTATAACGGTAGATTAGTACTTACGAAGATCGAGTAGCTAGTCCGCGTCGTCGAGAACTGCCTAGCGAATATATTACTCGGCACCGACGTTATAGCTCCCGTAGGTTTTTGTATTAACCTACCGAACAGCAAGGTGCTAATACGTAAGAACGATAATATAGAGATGTCGATTTCCGTAATACCTCGATCTAAAGATAGAATTAAAGCTTTAGTTATATCTATTAATCTATACCTCGTACCCGCTCGCTCTATTATAAACATTCGTATTAAGGTTAGCCGCCCTCTCGAGTAGAGTCGTAACTACGAATTCTTCCCCGAGAACGGTAATACGAAAGAAGGACTCCGACTTTTCTATTATATTATAGATATAGATACTATCGCAATTAGGGTAATAAACTAGACATATACCTTAATCCGTATTCCTCGAGGCTAGCTTCTCGGAAAGGTCTACGAGCTAGAGATAGATAGGTATTATTATATCTTAGAAAAGGACGCCCTCCTTAACGAAGCCGACGAAATTCTCGTACGCTATACTAGCGGATCGACGGAGTAGGCAGAAACGTCGTAGCGCGAATATAATAAGTAACCCGCGGTAGAGCCCGACATCGACTCTAATACGCCTATTACTAAGCTCCCTAATAGAGTTACGATATATAGAGACGGAGCCGATACTAAGGTACTATAGAAAGTCGTCGAGAAATTCCCCGACCTTTTTACGGATAGAGGTACGACTGTCGACCTCCCTCTAGAACGTTACCTTATAGCGCCTTTAATACCGAACTAGTAAGATCGTAAACAGATCTTAAGAGTATACCTACTCTTAGTAAGAGACCGCCTTAAAGTAGATAAGGTGTTTAATAGGCTGTACGCTTAGGACAAGATAGGCTATAGTATTAATCCTATACCTTTAGTATAGCCCTATTTCGTCGTCTAGAAGGACGTATTTATTAACGGAGAACTAAAGCTACGACCTCGAGTTATTATCGATATCCGAGGACTTAACTAGATATATATAAAGGATACGTACCCGCTACCTTTAGCTAGCGACATCTTCGCTATAATCCGAGGATATAAATATATTACGATTATAGATATACGAGCTATATTTTACTAGTTTAAGATCGTAGAAGCTAACTAGCCGAAGTTTACTATTAACTCGCACTATAGTTAAGAATACCTAAAAGTAGCTCCGATAGGGTACTATAATAGCGTCTAGTACGTATAGAGAGTCCTAGATAAGATACTACGCGACTTTAAGTTCGCTCGAGGATACGTCGACAATATAGTTGTAGCGTTACGTACGCTTATAGAGCACCTTACTTATCTCGATACTATATTTACCCGTCTAGATAGGAGAAAGTTTAGTCTCGCTCCGAATAAGGCTTTTATCGGCTTTCCGTCTACTAAGGTTCTCGGCTAGTAAGTTAGTAGACGCGGCTTCTTTACTACTCTAGAACGAATCGTAGCTCTAAAACAATTTAAACGTCCTATAGATGTAGTAGCGCTTAAGGCCTATATCGGAATTACCGGATACCTACGCGCGTATATTCCCTACTATACTCGTCTAGTAGAACCGCTTTAGTAAGTAAAAACCTTAGCCTTAAAGGCCGTACTAGAGAAGGGAGGTAAGCGTAAAGCCTTCGCGAAGAAGTCTACGGTCGAATAGACATCGGAAATATAAGAATCCTAGAAGTCCCTATAAGCCTCTTAGGACGATCCGACTTTTCTCTATTACTTCGATAAGAAACGTATACTATATATAGAGGTAGACTCCTTAAAGAAGTTTAGAGTCGGAGTCGTATACTACTATATTATTAGAGATCCTAAACCGCTATTAGATACTATACCTACCCCTTATATAAGAACGGACGATATACTTACGGATTTCGTAGACTCTACGTTATAGCTAAAGAGAACTAAGGATTTCCCTCGGTCTAAGGTTTAGATTATCGGTGTAAGGACCCCCTTACGTAAGCATATCTAGCCTTATCTCCCCTAAGCTAGGCTATCC
>JYJE01005857.1:0-45533 GCA_000983655.1 Zymoseptoria brevis | reverse complement strand
GATAATATGACATATGACGACCTATTTACTGATGAGCCGTCATATCGACCACTCTGTCGCTCGGTCCCGATGAAGTACTGATGAACGGTCCCATGCATGGATCTGGCCATGCCGGAGCCGTACTGACAAGTAATGGTACGATGGTCGGCTTCCAGGGAGTTAGCATGTTGGTCCGCCGCACGGTCTGGATGGTCGAAGGAAGATCGTTCTGTCGACGATTTTCATTCGCACACAGCACTGCGTAGTCGCAGAACGTTGGGAGTGTTTATTGTGGACGAATGTTCGGACTCAGATGATGGGCATCCAACATGGCTATCTGAGATTGCTAGGAATGAAATGTAAGTGATTTCCTCTGCTGTTTCGACACGGAGAGCTGGGTTGCTGACTTTGGGCAATGTTCACAGAGGGACCTTGTACTATGACGATGTCGACGACTTTCAGTATGCTTCGAGCTGTTTTGTGATGCTACATGCTGTCTGTATTCTCAGGCTGACCGACGTACGGGGCGGCTACAATGCGGTCGCGGCAAGGAGCGAGTCACCCGTCCGAGATTTTGGAAAACGCCTTTGCCGTTTTCCAAGCTTCCAATGTCTTCATCTCGGACTCGCCTCTGCCTTTTTGTCTGACTAATGGACAACGGAGCAGTTGGTGAATGTTCCGCTTGGCCTCAGAAAGTATAAGACGACCCTTGACAGGCCAATCGTGATCGATCACCAGCTTGATATTCCAGAAAGGTGATGTGATCGCCAGTACCACGGTCCCGGAGGCTTCTCGATGACGCCCGGTTCAGCGTGGTCGAGCGATAGAACGATGAAGCCGGAAGCATGATGGCCAAGGATCAAACTGTGAATTCTACACTGCAAATGGTATATCGCAAAGCAACAACGCTGCAAACTACTGGCACCAACACACCGTCCATCCATCTCCGTATCACAACCTCTTCGGCACATGCCTCCCATGAAAGCCAAAACCAACAGCAGTCCCAACCTCCGCCCTCGCCACCTCCTCCATCGTCCTCGCATCCAGACACAGCAAATAACTCGACCCAGTCTCTCCATTGAACACCACACTCAAAAGCGCACCCTCGTCCTCTGCTTCAGCCCCCGGTCTCGGAACGAAAATCGGTTCGCCAGGACTATGCTTGTCTTGTTCCCATACTCTGGCTTCTCCCGTCAGAGTATCCGTCTTCACTAAACCGTCGACGAAAGAGGACTTGCCGCGGTTGAGAATCGACCACACGTATCGGTGAGGTTGCAGGGCGTAGAGAGGGTTCGTGACGGGAAGATCGCCCGCTCGACCGCCGTCGATTGCGAGGATTCGTTCGGCGGGGTGGGAGGTTTTGCTCGCTTGCGAGAAGACTTTGGCAGTGAGAGGAACGGCGGCGAGTTTGTAGCGGGCGAGTGTGGCGTCGATTTTGGCGGATTTAAGAAACTTGGTAATGTTGGGACCATTGGAGACGAGGTTGTCGTAGTAGAAGTTTCGTAGGATGTCGGCATTCTCGAACGTGACCAATTCGCAGATGATGTCGACTTCAGCACCGCCGTTGGTCGATGAGTTGGAGACGACTTCCTCGAATGCGTTGGTGGAGTGAAAGGAGAAGAAAGCAGGCGTCCGGAACTTCGTGACAAGTCCTCGGCCGTAATGCCGGTCAATAACGCACCAGGTTGCCTTCGCAGACGGATCGAAACTCATGGCGTCCATCAGATTCTTCTCCCAAAGGACCTTGATCCCTTTCAGGTAAGCAGGCCAAATGCAAAGGACGACAAAGTTCTTGGTCAAGAACATGGAGTGAATGTACGCCGCCTTGAAGTCCGGACCTGTTAGCTCTGCGAGAATGTCGACCTTCCCCGTCGCCGGGTTTACACAGAAGACGCGGTAGACGTCTTTGCGGCCCATGGCGAGATTGTGATTGAAGTCCTCACCCGTGATGGGATCGTGTTCGGCGTGCGCGGCGGAAAGCTGGCCTGCAAGGGAAGGGTGGAGGTGCTCTTGTCGAGTTACACCCAGAGGTTCTAAAGTATCGGCGTCAATCGTCTTCACCGCCGAGTGGTCGGTGGTCAGGTTGAGGACATTGACCGGAGTTGAGTTGCTTCCTAGTTGCTTCCTCACTTCTTCAGCTTCTGCGGGGAGAATTTCGCGAATTGCAACGCCAATTGCAGCGCGGTGAGTCTGGCCTGGAATGACGGGTTCGAAGATAGTCTTGAGCTTTTTGTAGAATGTGTCACCTGAGTCGCATTAGTCGAATTCTGATCGCCTGGGCTGTGAGAGGACTCTCAAGGATCTCTCTTCTGAGCAAAAGTCACACCCTCCAGCTTCCCAGTCTTCCTCGCGCTTTCAATCGCCTCATCAACATGACAAACCGACCTATAAGAAACATCGCAGGCACCATTGTCCTTTGCGGTAAGATCGAACTTGTGCGTCGTGAAGAACCCATCGAACCAGTGATGGCAAGCCATGAATCCGTCTTTAGGGTTGCTGCGTGGCACTTTGTAGCCTCCGGGTCCGGTGCGATAGAGAGTCCCGGCGACGTAGCTGGGAAAGGCGCCGGAGGTTGAAAGGTCGACTTTGGTCCTGGTATCGCCGAGAGCGTTGAACTGGATGTGTTAGCGGGAGTAAGGTCGCTCTGCCAGATCGTCGACTTACAGCTCCAGCGTTTGGCCAGTTCTTGTAGTGCTGCTCCTTGGATGGCTGGAGCTGCTGCTCGGTGTGTTGTGCTGTCTTGAAATCTACGTTTGGAAGCATGGTAGCCGAGTCGTTCATTGTGCCAACGTCGCCCATGTCGCTCAGCTAGTGTGGGTAGAGAAGAATGTTGGAGCGGATCGGTAAGCCGAGGACGTGGTAGGGTATACGAGGCGGTATGGAAGTCTTGCTTGGAGTTTGAGTTGGAGATGGTATGCCCTCCGAAAGCAGCAGACATCGATCATACTTACACTTCTCGACGACACTATGGTCCATCAATTGGTATCAGCATACGGCCGCATCATCTCGACGACCTCGCAAACAGAGCAGCATCAGGTCAACATCGGCACCGAAGCCAAAATTAAGCTCGAGGATTCCAGGCTAAAGAGCTTGTTACTCTCGCGATCCCCTCCCAGAGAGGCTAAAGCATGAGCCGCGCTAGCTTTATGCTTTTGGTAGGTGAATCCTTCTTCTGCCGAGGATGCGGGGGAATGCAACGACCGTTGGCTGGAGATGAAAGAATAGCCGCTGGGAAGAACAAACGAACATCACAAGATTGGTGCCTGGTTGGTTGTGCTGTGCATCCGCTTGATCTTTAAGTCCGTAGCCAGGTGTTGTACTGTACATTGCAGCCTGACGTTGCAAACGTGTCGAGAGACGATGCTTGTCTGCATTTGCAGCAAACTCAGGAAGGGTTCAGAACCTCGTCAATGAGTAATCCGTTCGCCGTGCGGCGTTCGTGCTGTCGACACGAAGCTGCTGGAGTGTAAAGTCGCGTTTTTACACGCTGAGGATCTGTACAGTATCAGCTTCCTCTCAAACCGGGTGTATATCCTCGTCAGACGCCATCGCCAATGCAAGAACGCTCCAAATGTACCCCCAAGAACCGCCGTCGCCTTCCTTCCCCACCCTCACCCTCACTTTGCCATATCCTCAGCCTTCATCCGATTCTTGTACTCCCTCGGACTCTCCCTCACCTCACGCTTCCCACCCAAAATCCTACCCACCAAACCAGGAGCCTTCCACATCCCCTTCCCACCAGCCCTCGCCTTCTCCTCCTCCTGGCGATACACCTCCTCCAACCCCGCAAACTCACTCCCAAACTTCGCCTCATAAACCGTCGCACAGCCAGTCTTGATCATCGCCGTGCCCAAATCCTTCCTCACCCATCTCGACACAACTTTCCCCACCACCCGTTCGTACTGATCTTTCCGCAGCGGGTAGACGCGCACATACTTCCCCTCCACCGTGCCTTTCAACCACTCCAACGCCTCGGCACTATACGGCTGCGCGGGCCGTCCGAAATGCGCACACTCCGGCGCATCCACCCCAGCGATGCGAACGTGTAGTGTTTGGTCTTGCAGCTCTTTCTTGCCGAAGTCTTGGATGCGGCGGGAGGGCAGCCAGCCCCAACCTGCGAAGATCCCGAGCGGGGTGTGGAAGAAGCGGAAATTGTCGCCGTCTCCTACTCGTGTGACGTACCCGTAGAGGGATCGTGTGCGGAGAGCGTCCGGGTGTAAGTGCGAGATGTTGGGGATGCGGCGAAGGAAGCGTTTGTAGAATCGGAGGGCGGCCCAGGAGGCTGTGACGGAGACGACGACTGTCAGGGCTACTGAGGTGTTTGTCCAAGGTTGTTTGCCGGGTCGAGTAGGTGGTGAGGGAGATGTGGAGGCATTGTTCGGCTTGGAGGCTTCCTCGGAGGATTGTCTCTTCCATAGCATGGCGAATGGCCTGCCCGCTTCGGCGAGGGCTACCGAGGGTGGTGGGTAGGTGGCGGAGAAGACGATGCACCGCTTCCCTTCATGCTGTCCGCGAGAGGTGAGGTCGCGGTGGGAACGAGGTGGATCTCATGTTGCCTGCTAGCTTCGGAGGATTATTTGAAAGAGAGATGTTCATGCCCGGGCCGTCTTCATACGTGCTTAGTAATCGAGATCTGCGCGCTGGCGGGGGCTAAGGGATTAACAAGTCAGTCACTTCTTGAAAAATGTGCTGGTTCATCTAAGCGAGATAGTGGCAGGGCGTCTCACTAGGAAGTCTTGAAGCAGTCGTACCTGGGTTGACAACTATTCACCTCCTCCAAAGTAAGGCTGTTATCTACACGCCCTCCTCCATCCCCATACTTGGTACGGCCTCATACCCACGATATCCCCTCGACCCTCCTCCAGGTACATCATACAGTCCGCCATAGTCCACTCTCTCCCCACCCACCATTCCCTCATTTCCAACCTTCCTCCCAAACACCGGTCCATCGCACCAGAAATCCTGACAATTCCTCACCACACCCCGACTAAACGGATTTTGCTTCCTCCTCGGTGTCCGCGATGACGATCTCGAGTCTTTCGCGCCATTATACCCCTGGAACGCGATTGTGAGGAAGGTGTCGATGCCCAGCAGTTTCGACCATCGCGCCAGACAGCCTTCTTTCTTGCGGTGAGCGTGCTTGTGGGATGCGCCCGCTGCCGGACCAGTGACCTGTGCGTCATCCATTGACATTGTGCCGGTCGTGATGGCGGAGAGTATTGGGCCGACTTGGTCCGTGTTACGCATGCTTTCGAAGGTGGTCAGATTTCGGGCGACTTGGAAGAACTGCACGAAGACGAGCATGACGGTCCAGGTGAGTTGGACGGAGGCCCAGGCGGTGGTGACGAGGGTGAGAGGGTCTTTCTCAAATTCGGCGCAGAGGTCTGGGTTGAGAAATGTGCAGATGGGCTTCGTCGGAGCCGGAAGGATCGTGAGGTAGGCGAAGAACAGTCGGATGAGGAGCGCGATGCCGGCGACCATGGAGAGGATGTACAGGATGAAATGCTTGTGGTTGTTGACTGCGATGCAGTTGTCGACCCAAGGGCAGTGGCTGTTATGTCTGAATTAGCGTTTGGTCTGGATGCTGTCGAGCATGCTTCACTAACTGGTCTTCTCTGGCCACACACCGGCCACACCTCCAGCAATGTTTACTTCGTAAGGGCTTCCGTATCATACAAGTGGTACAAAACTGCGCTTCGTTGAAAGCGTTGTGCTCGACGAGCTCGTCAATCATCTTCTTCGTCTGGCCTCGACTCGCCCCTTTGGGTATGAATCCCGGGTCTGCCGTCATCGTCATCGTGTAGAAATATGTAGTAAGGCACATGCAAGTCGTAAATGCTACAGTCAAAAAGAAGTTGCTGGAAAGGGCTAGCAGAAAGTCAGTAGAGCAGCGAGGCAAGACTGCATCGATGACTTACTATTGGGAAGAATCTTGAAAACAAAACGCACAGCGACCCAGAATAGTGTCGCAGCAAACACGCCTGCGAGGAATGGAGTTTTGTGCATCGAGTTCATGTCGCTCGGTGCCCATCGGAGTAATTTCTGCACCGCGAATTGCAGCCCATACCCGACGATCAACACGCCTGGTACTGACACCCAGACATTCAAATACGCCAGCATATGAAGCTGCAGTCCGCCCAATGCAAACGGCCAGAGGAAGAAGAATCGTTGAAAGAACAGCCTTCTGTCGTGGACCATCGGCATGGGGAATTTCTGAGGACACCCATGCTCATCGTAGCCGGATTCGAGCAGGGCTTTCCGCCATTGTCGATCGCTTTTCATCTTAGAAGCCGTCATACTCGGTGTGTCCCCTTCTGTCTCACCTTCAGTCGGTTTACTCTTCGCGAATCGATCACTGCCAGCTTCGACGAGCTTCTGAATGCAGAGATAGTTTCCCTTGACCAGTGCCCAGTGGAGCGAAGTGAACCCCATGTCATCCGTGGCATGCACGTCCGCGCCGAATCGAAGAAGGACGTCTATGCAAGCCGGGAATCCTTTGTACGCTGCCCACATGAGGGATGTATGTCCTTGAGCATCTTGGACATCGACAGGAATGTCGGATTGGTAGAGTAGGAGGATGAGCTGATAGACGTTCCCATCGAGAGTCGCAGAATGCAAGAGATTGTAGCCTTGATCATCTCGTATCAGAGGATCCGCACCGTTGGTCAGAAGTAACGATATGACCTGGAGATTGAACTTCTTGCTCGCCCATAGGACTGGTGTTGCCTGGGCATCTCCGCCTTTCGCGTTGACGTCCGCGCCGGACTGCACGAGAAAGTGACATAGCGCATGGTGTCCGTTGATCGCAGCCCACTGTTGTCAAATCAGCCTTCCAATCTAGAAAGCCTCGTACGCTGGCCGTGTCCTCATCCGCATACATGTAGTGCTGTGATGCCCTGCTCGTCTGTTGACCTCGCCGTATATCTCCCACTGTCGAATAGCTTTTGAATTGCCCGTAATTCTCCCAATCGTGCCAGTTGCATCAAGTCCGACTCGATCGGTAGTTGTGGTGGGCTCGCATCGAGGTCGCTGAGCTCGACCTTATCGAGGCCATCCTTGATTGGTGACGAGGGTGCGCTTCCAGAGTCTCGGCGGCCTGGAGAGGAAGGGCGGGAGGCTTCGCGCGATGCCATGTCTTGGAGCTGATGGGTAGAAGTATTCCGGTCGTGTCACCGCATCGTGAATTGAAGATCGAGGGAGAAGTGTCGAATGCGACTGAGAGCACCTGCACCTTCACTCTTCAAGGTCGACGGACGAGGCTATGGCTGTGGCTGACTGTGGCTGTGTTCTCTCCACCGCGCGTACTTTCGACAACCACGCGTCTCAAGTCGACAACTCATCGACATCGGCATTCTCCAGCCATGCTTGCAGTGATGTACGACTATTGGCAAACGACCATTCGCAAGGCAGCGAGCGTCCAAGGCTTCCACGAGGCCGGCTTGGGACAGACTACGATATCTCAGAGCGAGTCGGCGGCACGTCAGACCTGAAAAGGCCAACCAAGACCTCACAATGCGTGCGCCGTGAACGACGATGTCCGTGACGGTAAGCTCTGGTCTCGAGCGGAGGAGCCGCTGAAGCATTTCGCCTCGACTGCGCTGCAGGCGGAATATCGAAAGCATGCTGCATATCCACTTCCCCGCACCGCAATGTCCAGAGCGAGGGACCATGAACGGCCGGTTCTGACGAGCAAGAGCCGCTCGACTCGTGCGGAAATGCACTGCTCTCGATGAGTAGCAAGACGACCGTCCTTTCCGACGGCGTGTACGTCGACAGTCCAAAAAAGTAGAGAACGACACCGCTAATGCCCTTCCCTTGAACCACTTCGACGAACAGCAGAGGACTGCCCGACCTGCACGTCGGTGGCATCTGATGCGAGCTTGAGGACGTGCTCCGCAAGAGCTTTGGCTTCATCAAATCAGACCTCATGACCAGAGATCTTGCCTTGCAGCTCGCTTGGATGCCCCTCTGTGGCCACAAAACATGAGCTGGACCGTTCGCGACCGGCATCAACTTAAGGTCACCTCTGTCCGCGAGCGTTCTGTCGAGAATGGTCATCAACTGCTTTGACATTTTACCAGAATGAAGACGTCTCACCTCCTAGCAATGCTCTACGGCGCACTGGTGGTGTCAGCCTGGCCTTCGCTGGCCCTTCCCAAAGCAGCACCAGCAACTAGCAGAGAAGGCTTCGCTTTTGCCAATCCAACCGGGCCTACAACTGGTGGTGGAGGGCGAGCGATAGTCGTGACCACCAACGAAGAACTTCTCGAAGCAGTCCGTGGCAGCAGCCCCAAGATCGTCCACCTCAAAGGCGACTTCACGCCCCGCGCACGCCTCAAAGTTGGTTCGAACACATCTCTCTTGGGCATTGGAAAGGGCGCCAACCTCATTGGGAAGGGCATCGACATCCAGAATTCGACAAATGTCATCGTCCGCAACATCGCCATCCGCTTCGTTGAGGGCGGCGACGGCATCACAATCCAGAACTCCACCCGAGTATGGGTCGACCACTGTGAGTTCGAGAGTGAATTCAGTCCCTTGCTCGGTCCGGACTTCTACGTACGTCTCCCCTCCCCTCCCCCTTCCCCTATCCTCACTAAAAGCCCAACAGGACGGCCAAATCGACATCGTCCGCGCCTCCGACTGGATCACCATCTCCCACAACTTCTTCCACAATCACTGGAAATCCTCTTTAGTCGGCAACTCCGATGTCCTCCGCTCCGTCGACGAAGGTTACCTCCACATCACCTACCATCACAACTACTGGTCCAATATCGGCACTCGCGGACCCGCTGGCCGATTCGGACACCAGCACATCTACAACAATCTGTACGAGGATTTCCGGTATCAGGCGATCCACTCCAGGAGTGATAATCAGGTTCTGGTCGAAGGAAATGTGTTTTGTGGGAGGACGAGGGAGGCGTTGAGTACGTACGGATTGGTTGTGCCGGAGGATAGTCCGAATAATTGTGTTTGTGGGGATGAGGAGCTGGATGGGTTCGCGAATTTGGGTGATGGTGAGTATATGGGGAAGTGTCATTTGCGTCGTGTTGATTGAGATGGCTAACCATCTTGCTGCAGAGAACGATTTTGGAGGAGCCGGAGTCAACATTACTCAAGTTGGCAACTTTACGAGCGTGGATTACGACTACAAGTTGACGAAGCTGACCAAGGTGGAGGAATACGTGAGGAAGAACGCTGGCATTGGTAAGGCCCGTGTCTGTTGAATGAGAAGTTGACGACCGAGATAGATCCTGCGGACTTTTGAGATCGCCGGTTGGTCGGGATAGTCTTCCAGTGTGGCTGCAATGCCCAATGCTTCCTCAACAGCTCTGCGCTCATTCCCTCGCCATTTCTCATCAAGCTTTTCCTTTGTTCTGCGTCGCTGACGGTGGTGTATGGCTGGGAGGGAGGTGTCAATTGGCTGGATTTCTAAGGAGTGGGCGTGTGGAACATGTCGTTGCAGGCCTCGCATTCGAACTCCGGGGCCCAATGCTGCTCGTCGTCCATGTGCTCCCAGCAGTCTTCTTCGTCGTAGTACTCGTTTGAGCACGTCTCGCATTCGTACGTTGGTATCCAGTGGTTCAGGGCGTTCATGTGTTGGGTGGCGGCGGCTTGGGAACCGAAGTGGCGGTTGCAGGTGTCGCATTCGTACATCTTGAGGGCGGATGACGAACTGATGAGTGTGGGTGTTAGGTGAGAGGAGGAGGAGGTCTGAGAGAGAAGAGAGCGCAGGTCAACGACAACGCTGCGCTTTGTTTGCAATGCTGCGTCTGCGGGAAAGTGGGATTCGACGGCTCCCTGCCGATGTCAGAGGGTTTCCCGTCACGTTTCCAAGAACGAAGCTGATCAGTGGTTGCAACGGGCCCGCTTCCAAGGGCATCTCCAAAGCAATGCAAGCGACCGAAGCTTGTGGTGAGAGGCATTCCCCTCGAATATGTGCAGTCACTCGCACTGACAATGACTGCAGTTGCGCATCTCACTCCGTCGTTCGTCGGAGAAATATGACAGGTCTTCTGGTGGCGTCCGTCTCATGCAAGTAGCCGTCTCGGGTCCACTCCCGCGCAACATGCGCTGTGAGAGCTGCTTGAACTCCCGCCACAGACCATGAAGAACAACCAAGTGCTTCGCACGGCACACAGCTGTTTCTCTCGGATGCGAGAGCAGCTTGAAGATCCTGTTGCACATGTGCCATCTCCAAGCCAAGAGAATGGCGGCTGCCAGCTAGCATCACTGCCGGCTTTTAGCTGAGCCCCGAAGGACTCTTCCCGGCGCAGGTAGGATCGGTCTGCAGTCCTTCCGCCATGGCCAATGTCCTGGACACTGGAGTCTGCTCGCGACCTTTCAGGAGACTACACTCGGCTCCGTGCAGCACAAGGTCGCAATTGGACGCCATGGAGATTGAGATGTGGAGTAGCTTGATCGATGTGTCGCTGGTCATCCATCTGCTGTCCTCGGCCTCAGTGTTGCATGGCATTCTGCCTCATGCTTTGCAATGCGCTCCTCTCTAGCGCTACGCTAGTTGCATCGATTCGCGTCGCAGCAGCCTCGTCTCGTCGACAACGTCAGGCACACATTCGTCCCACCTCTGCCGGCATTGGTTTACGCGAACCACTGGCTGTCCAGGGTCATTGCGTACGCTTGCTCCGACGGATAGACTCCTGATCGACCGCAACAGAATCGAACCTCGTGCGCCAAGATCTTAGGCCTCGTGTTCAACTGTAGCGCCTGGGTGGCCACGCCATCTACGGTCTTGGTACAAGCCATTCCTGCAAAGTGCCGGTCTCACGATTCAATGCTTGAACACTTCGGGCATATGATGAAGATGCTACCACATATGCATACAAAAGCTGACTTGCTCCCATGACGGGGCGGATAATTCGTTCATTATCATCAACCATCTGGCCCTCTGCTACGATATTTGCTCTACCTCGCATTCCTGCCCTCCCTAGTTGGCCATCATTGTCATGAACATGTGTCGGACCTACAAAGCCGTTGTCATCTTCATCGTGGTCGTCACCATCTTTGTACTGGCCGAGGAGATCACACGCATCCGTCCCCATACCGAACATGCTGCTCTCAAGCTCGGCAGCAAGGCCGCCTCCATCCGACAGGGGGCAGTCTCCATTCACAATTCTGGCTGGAGGACTCTCATAACCCTCGGCTCGACCGCGCCTGCCATAGGTCAGATCACCGTTGCCCACGGGAAGCAGAACAAGGGATATCAACAAGCTCTCTCCACGCATCTGGCCCATGCCGAAGTCCACCAATACCCGATGTTCCTCCTCAACCACAAGCTGATAGACGGACTCTGGAACAAGGAGGCGGCTCTACTGGACGTCGTCCTTGATCAGTTGACCAGATCGAGAAGCGAACGTCTAGAATGGCTCATGTGGGTCGACGCCGACACTGTCGTCATGAACAAGCAGATCCCTCTGGAAGTGTTCCTGCCTCCCTCGTCGTTCCACAAGGAGGTCAACCTCCTCTACACCAAAGACTGGAACGGTCTCAACAACGGCGTCTTCTTCCTCCGTGTCTCGCCCTGGGCAATGGAGTTCCTCTCCTCGATCCTAGCCTATCGCACGTTCCGACCAGACGAAGATTTGGACTTCACGGAGCAGTCGGCGATGGCAAGGGTCCTGGAACTCGATCAGTATGGACATCATGCAGTTGAATGTCCTCCGCAATGGTTCAACGCCTATCCGAACGATGGCGGAGACCCGATAGTACATTACGACCATTTGCCGGGACAGCTGCTTGTCCATTTCGCGGGCATCGGCGACAAGACTGAAGCAATCGGGGAGTGGGTGGGAAAACTGGAAGCCAACAGGTCGCATTGGGAGATGCTTGTCGGATCCACGAATTATGAGGAGCAGATCATGGAGTTCTGGGACGGCTTGAATGAGGAGCATGCCATTCAGCAGAGGCTAAAGCAGGAGAAGGAGCGGAAGGAGAAGGAGCGGGAGAGTGAGCAGAATATGAAGACGAATGAGACGGCGGCGAAGAAGGGTGCCGGCCAGGGAGTGGAGCCTCATGCGCAGAAAGCGGCAGATCGCAGCAATGATCCGATGAGACAACTTTGGGACTGATGCTGAGCTGTAGCTGGAAATCGTTGCCCGCACAGAAGGCGGGCAACGACAATGAATTCCGCACAATAGCATCGCAACTTGCAAATGTGCACATCAAGCCCATTGACACCTTTCAAGTACAATGTTCTTCTTCGCCCCTTGTCGTCGCAGGGGTTGTTCTGCCCGGGCAGCTAACTTCGCAGGATTGCTTCGTCGGCCAGGTATGCTTATTATGTGCTGCCAAGTGCTTTGGGGCATAATAAATGATCGGCTTGGTATGGGTCTACAGTGCATCTGGCGCGGTCACCGACGGCCAAGGCTTGGCTTGCTTGTGTTCGAAAGTGCTCATGTCGGGCGGAATGTGGAACATGGTCGTGGGCCTGACTATGATACCACCAACTGTAGCTGTCCAAAGTGTACAGTACTTGATATAAGTGCGATTGAGCCATCAATGGGTTGGTGGACCGAGAATGTCGTTTGAGCGAGTCGATGGCCGGCGTTGAATAGCCTCGCAGGCTGCAATCAGCTGACGCTGGCCATTCTAACGATAACTTCTGTACAACCGTCCGATCATCTTACCCCAAAGGCCAGCTCTCTGCCCCTCATATCCAACCTCGACCGCTTCTCCATCCTCACCAAGTCCGGATCGTGCTCAAACTCATCCGGGCTATGCGCCGTGCCCAAATGCTTCACCAACGCATCCACCGATCGACAAATGCAGTCCATATCCCTGTACCGATCACATAGCACACACGCAAATTCTCCGTCCGCATTGTGGCATTTCACCACGAATCGTGCGTCCATGCGGTACTCTCGGATTTTGTGGCGATTCTCCTTGCCGGGAAAGTGCGTGCTGAGAACCCAAACGTCGCGGGTATCGACTGGGATCTTGACGTGGCAGGTTGGACAGCGGTGGTTGCCACTCGGACGGAAAGCCGAGTGGAGTGGAAGGCTACTTCGTTGGAGGTCTTCACTGTAGTAGCAGAAGATTTCTTCTTCGGGCGTGGCGATGGGTTTCTGGGCGGGCTTGCGGGTGGGAGGGGAAGCTTTCGCGGATAGTGTTGGAGGTGCAGCTGCTTGAGAGGCGGCCCTCTCTCGTTTTGGTTCATCTGCAAGGATGAGCGCGTTCTTGACCGATGCTTTGGGAGACACAGAGGCTGCTTTGCCCACCACCGCTTTTGTGGAGGCGTTGGTGGGTCCTCCTACAACAGTCTTGCTCGGAGGTGACGATTTGGGTGCTTGGGCCGCCACCGATGCAGCTCTCTTTTCCGTCGGTGCTTTCGGTGCTTGAGTGGCCACCGATGTCGCCCTCTGCCGACCAGCCTCTGTGGCAGCTGGAACCCCATTTGATTTCATCATTTTCTCGGACGGTAGTGGATCGGTGTTGGCTAGCTGCTGGACGGCCACTGACGCTCGCTTCGCGTTTACGGGCATTGGTTTTTTCGGCGCCACGAAGACTGATAGCTCCCGTGGCTGGGAAATCTTACTGTCCACACCAAATAGCGGCTCACGAGCTGGTAGCCAAGGTTTTGCTTGCGAGCGTAGAGACGATGGCCGTCGAACATCGTATGCTGGTTCGATGGCAAGCTGTTGTACGTCCGGCTGCGAAGACGCTTTCTCTCGTGATTCGAGGCCGTTCGTGATTCGTTTCAGGTCCAGGTCTCTCCCAGCTAGCATGCGGTCTTCTTGGTCTTGCAACGCAGAGATCGAGCCGTTGCGGGCCTCGTGCTGTGCAGCAATCAATTGGTCGAAGTCTTTCTGTGTGAGACTCCGGCCGTCATTGACGGCTTGTTGCAGCACTCCGATTACGGTCTGTTGTAGCTTGATCACCTGAGCTTGGAGTCGGTTCTCCGTTGTCACTATCAATTGGTCAGATCGAGTAATTGCGCGAGGATTGAAATGCTTCGTACGATCTCCCACAGCATACGCCGGTCCTACACGATTGAGGCCTTCGGCATATGTTTGTTGAATCATGGCCTTTGACCGCCGGACTGAATCTGCGAAGAATGCCTCATCCTCGAGTAGTTCTCGTCTTCTTCGCCGTCTGCGACTGCGTGACCTTGAGCTTGACCGCGATCTTGACCTTGACCTTGATTTTGACCGGCCTCGTTTGTCTTTGTCATCACATGGTTTCTCGTCGAGATTTGCCTCGAACTTCTCCTTGGTCTCTATCGCCGCTTTTTCGAATGATGCGACCTGCTCCTTCAGCTGTTTGAGCTGGTTGTTCTGCTTGCCATCGGTTTCCTTTTGCTTGGCTTTCTCTCGCTTTTCTTGAATCTTGTCATGCCTTGATGGGAGAGTGGTAAGCGAAGGTTTGATTCGGCCGATGTATCAAGCAGCATACAATGTGGTCGCGGCAGTAAAAGTTCCAATAAGGGTAGATGCAAGTGTCGCAATGATGAAGGTTTTCTGAGAGGACCGGTAAGCGTACGTCGCAAGGTACAGCTTCTTGCTAGCATTCCCACCTTGAGGTTCTTCTCCTCTATCATATTAGAGTAATTCATGCTGGGCGGAAATTGCCCGTGGTAGGGCACGTCGACCTTCTGATGAGTACCAGTGTAGACCTTATCGGCCTGCCACAGGTCAGCAGGTGAATGGAACGCGAAGCAGGTAAAGGTAAAAGCAGTCTTGCCATCTAATAAGCTGTGCTAGTCATGACGGAGCACAGCGCCTGGGGTGTCTGGCCACGGCCTTCATCCGGTCTAGCACCACGTGCGAAAATGTGATTGAGTGCAACATGGGGGCGACATGGCTGGTTTTAGAGCTCATATCATTTACCTGATTCGACACAAACCCATGCATTCCATGTCGATTCCATGTCGTGTCGACCTGACCGCAACAACTTCGTAATGCTCCGGAGCTTCAAACTGGCGAGGTTCCAAGATGTGAAGGGTATGTCCTGGAGAAGTTGCCCAAATTGCAGGGATCATCGTTGTAAACGAACGGCTTCGGGCAGCCACGACAGTTTTATGTTTGACAACGCAACGAGTCGTGTACACCTCTCCACTTGTGTCAGGCGTTCCGATCACAGCTTACGGTTAGATGTTCGGTCGATTCGGCATTGAAGGGAATTTGCAGCGGCTGGGTCGACGATCGGGTTTGTTTTAGATCTTGAACAGGGATCTCGAGTCTGGAGTCTGGAGTCTGGAGGAAGCGAGAGCCCGAGGACACCGGCATCACGCCGCAATAATCGGTGTGCGACCTGAACATGAATTGTCACAGTCTTGCTGTGCAATTCCAAATCTCGGAGAGTACTTGGTGAAGACCATTACACATTGCGAAACTGCGAAAGCCATTTCGCCAGCCTAGCTTTGTTTTTTGAGCATTTTCGGGTATTTTTCCGCTCACCAATTGTCTCAGGTTGGAGATTCGTCTGGTACGTTGGTAGCTGAGCGAAGGTGAGTCAAACCGGAAGCCATGTTAGCGGAGCCGCACGAAACACTTTCGCACTCTGCTCGGATGAAACAGGCATAGCTGCGAAGACCGCAGTCCAGCCCTCGGCCGTTCTTGCACCGTGCCATGCAACTCCATTCAAATAAGAGGTGGTCTGGCAGCTGCATTTCGATGGGAACTTACACCTGCATGCCAACACTTCTGGGAGAATTCTGGACTTGAGTCGCGGTTCTCATTATCCATTTCAAACGGGAATCGTCGCGTCCGTCATCGCCTGTTGCCATGATATCGGAACTCGGCCTGTATGAGGTGGTCCACCTCTCCGATCATTCGCAGACTCTGTTCGACGCTCGGCGAGACTTGCGAGTGAAGGGTCATCCACGGTTCGATCAGACCCTTCAAAAGCGCTCCAGCTTCTCGCACACTGGATGGAAGACGCTCTCTCAAAGCCGGGATTCGACTGGCAGCCAGGAGAATGAGCATTGTGCTCGCCATGCTGCGAGATAGATCAGCGTTGCGCGTTGTGCCGATGACTGGGCACATACGAGAGGGAGCAGATCCACGTGTCAATAAGCACAGTTTGCTGGAACGGACGCAGATTCATGATGTGTAATAGACACATTCTCAAGCATATCTCGCTCTGTCCCAAAACCATCTCGCTGACCAGTTCCCCAGCAGCAGACGTCGTGAGGCACTGGTTTAGGAATGGCCGATAGATGACTGCTCGACAGGTCAAATATCTCTGACGCAGAAACCCTCCGTGTCCTGAAGTCATCTCTTGGGCATCAGTAGTGAACTGAAAAGCTGGTGGCAGACATGCCCTCCACTCCTCGAGCTGGTGATCGAGCTCGTTGACAACGTGTGGGAACCGAGCGTCGTCAAAGGCCACACCGGAATCCGGGGCGTAGAGAAGATCGTGGACCCTGTTCAGAAGTCGACGCATAGATACACAGGCCAGGAAGTAGAGGGAAGATTGGTCTCGCTCCGTCTCGTTGGTCGAAGTATCGTAGAATGCAGGAAATGGGATGGAAGACTCAATGTCGCCGACTCCGCTCTGTGGTAGTGCTGCGAGCTCCGCGATGTAGTCGCTCTCCAAGATGTAGCACGACCAGAAAATGCGGCGGACGCACTCAGTATCAGCGCCGGTGTCAGCGGAAGTGTAGGATAGCAGGAGTCGACATTTGGTCGCAGCCATGCTGATGTAGGACCAGGCTTGAAGTGGACGCTGAAGGTATGCGAAGAACAGTGCCGCCAGGAAGAGGCATTGTGTTGCGGTGGTGGAGGCCTCCATGTGCACAATGTGAATGCGTTGCAGAAAGAGGTTGAAGTAGCTGCCCGCGAGGTTCCGAAGATGTGAGATATCTGCGCTCTGGAAGACTCCGACGACTCGAGCGGCGCATCCTAAGGCCATGGTTATCAATGCTTGAGCACAGTCGATACTGTCCTCTAACTCTCGCCTTGACATGCGCCTTTCTACATCGACGAGTTGCCGTGCTGATACAGTCGGGTAGGAAAAATTCACCACGGCCCGGAATGAAGTGACAGTATGGTTGATCTCGTCCTTGTCCATTTGAGGAAGCGAGTTCGCCGGTTCCATAGCGAGCGGCGCTCGTTGCTGCTCAAGGGTGAAGATGTGCTGGTACTTGGTGCGGAGGCTCGGGAAGACGTCGAAGTAGCTCCACGCAAGCACAGATTCGGTAGTGGAGGCGTGCTGAGATGATATGATCGCATTGTCGAGGCTGTTGCAGTGACTTCGAGCATTTCGGACCAGCAAGCGGGCACCCGTGACGGTCGATGGCCGGCGGTCCGCTGAGCATAAGGTGCCCGGAGAGAAAGTTTCGGTGCCGTTCGAATTGTTCTGTGCTGATGAAGTAGACTCCTTGGGCCATTAGCCAGTACTTCAAGACAGGTGTTCGTTGGCTCTTACCAGCATCTCGCCGATCTGAAAGAGACGGTTCTCGAGCCGTAGCACAGTCTCGAGAATAGCGTCACTCTTGCCCTTGCTAGCATCTCGCTCAGTATACTTTCGCGCCAATTCCGCCTATTGACACTCACGTCAATGGCTCGGATCCATAGATGCACTGGGAGTTCGATGCAGCGCAGTTGGCGCAAGGATTCGTCCCGTCTCCATTACATCTGCCGTTCTGTTCAGCAGAGCACAACGATTATGGCAGTCTCTGCAAACTGACCGGACTTTCCGCTGTCTACACCCGGCGCACTGAGTACAAGGAGTCGTCAGTCTGAGCGTTTTGGTCTGACTGTCTGCTCACGTAAACCTACAGCATGTGGACCTCTTCTACGCTTCCGTGCGCGCGAGTCGTCCTCGTCGCCGCCATCTTCAATCTGCATGACGGTCTCGAGCCAATGTTGGCCTCGGAAGCAGTCCAATGCACGATATTGTTGTCTCCATTCGGCCTGAAGAATATCGTTTTATGAAATATCGAGCTTGAGTCCTCGCTTCTGACTGCCGCGGTCGACCTCGCTGGCCTAGTACTTGGTGATCGCTGCAAAGTTGTGCAGCTCGAGGATGCGAGTAGACAACAAGGCGCCTCATCAAGGCCAAGGCCACGCAGGGACGCTCTGATAGTGTGATCACTGTGATGAGACGAAAGTGCTTGATCGAACGCGCGAGGCGAATACGTGGAGAGAGATCCTCGGTCCGCTTCGGAGCGAGAATTTGCCCCCCAGTCCTCTCCACCTCCCACAACTTCCGCCTTCACCTCAATTACCCGGCAAAAATCATGGCGATAGACCCGCCCACAAATTCCATTTGTACGTTGCTACGGTAGGATGTACTAGTAGGCCCAAGTCGAGAGGTATGGCACAGCCTATCCCTTCTCCTCCCCCTTCTCTTCTCACCTTTCCGCTCTCTTCCATTACCAAACATGTCGAGCCTTAGCTCTGCTGTGCTGCAAGACCATCAGGGCCAGATTCCTGACTATAACAACGAGCAGATATTCCAGAGACATCGACTTCCCGCTCGTGCTTACCACATTCCCAAAGACTCCCTTCTTCTGAACGGCAGATGGGACTTCCACTATGCTCCAACGCCGTTACATGCCCCAGACCCAAGGCAGAACGGCCAATACACTCCCGCAACACCAGACTCTGCCGTTCAAGATGGACTCGATACCACAGTCGATGAGCCAGCGCATGAGTGGACCAATATTGATGTGCCTGGACATTGGCAGCTACAAGGATTTGGCAAACCGCACTACACGAATGTCATCTACCCATTTCCCGTGAACCCGCCACACGTTCCGACCGAGAACCCGGCTGGGACCTATCGACGCCGGTTCACAGTGCCAGCTTCTTGGTCTACGAACGCCCAGCTGAGATTGCGTTTCGAGGGAGTTGACAGCGCATTCCATGTGTTTGTCAATTCAAGTCTCGTTGGATATCACCAAGGCTCTCGCAATTCAAGCGAATTCGATGTCACAGATGTTGTGCGGAAGGACGGAGAGAACGAAGTCTTTGTGAAAGTCTATCAATGGTGTGATGGCTCCTACATTGAGGACCAGGATCAGTGGTGGCTGTCAGGTTTGTGGAAACAGCCTGTCCTTGATATTTTGAGCTTACGTGTTTCGCAGGCATATTCCGCGATGTCTATCTACTTGCACTTCCGAAGACAGCACGTATCGAGGACTTCTTCGTCAAGACATTGCTGGATGCCAAGTACCAGGATGCCACTCTGGAACTTACCCTGGATGTCAATCTTGGCTCGGACGTGGACGTCGTTGTATCTCTGAAAGACCGCAAGAATGGCGACCAGCCGGTAAATCAAGAGTCTTTCTCGGCAAAGGCCCAGAGTGGACAGCTGAAGCATTCCATCCCTGTCTCGACCCCAAAGAAATGGTCCGCCGAAACTCCGAATCTGTACCAGTTGGAGATTGACCTGGTCGATGTTCGTGATCGGACAGTCCTGCATTCAATCAAGTCTCAAGTGGGCTTCAGGCAAGTGGAGATTAAGGACGGACTCCTTCTCGTCAATGGCAAACGCATCCTCCTTCAAGGCGTGAATCGCCATGACCATCACAACAAGTTCGGACGCGCAGTGCCTCTGTCTTACATTCGAGAGGATCTGCTACTAATGAAGCGACACAACATCAATGCTCTTCGCTGCTCTCATTATCCACCCGATCCAAAGCTGCTCGATCTCTGTGATGAGCTTGGACTGTGGGTAATGGACGAAGCAGATCTCGAATGCCATGGATTTTACGATGCAGTTGCCCGACCTCTTGATATTCCCGAAGAAATGGACTACGAAGAACGCAAATTGCTAGCATTCCCACAAGCCGCTGCGTACACTTCGGACAATCCACGCTGGCAAGGCCAATACGTGGATCGCATTGAGTCCGTTGTTCAGAGGGACAAAAATCACCCGTCGGTGATCATCTGGTCCCTCGGCAACGAGGCTTTTTACGGTCAGAATCACAAGGCGATGTACGATGCGGCGAAGAAGATTGACAACACTCGACCCGTCCACTACGAAGGCGATGCAAAGGCTTTGTCCGCGGACATGTTCAGCTACATGTACCCGTCCGTTGAACGGTTGCTGAAGCTGGCGAACACTGAAGGCGTCATTGATGGCAAATTTGATAAGCCAATTGTGCTTTGTGAGTATGCACATGCAATGGGTAATGGTCCTGGAAATCTGGAAGGTTATCAGCAAGCCTTTCGAGACGTGCCTCGTCTGCAAGGCGGCTTCATCTGGGAGTGGGCGAATCATGGCTTGTGGAAAGATGGACCGGACGGCAAGGGTTTTTTCGCATATGGTGGCGACTTTGGTGACACTCCGAATGATGGCACCTTCGTTATGGATGGTCTTTGCAATAGCAATCATACGCCAACACCAGGACTGATCGAGTACAAAAAGGTTATCGAGCCTTTGAGGGCAGCGATTGAAGACAATGAGCTTGTGGTGAGGAACCTCTATGACTTTGTCAGCCTAGACCATCTCACTGCAACCTACAGAATTGAGTCCTTCAACGAAGAAGAGTGAGTACAATGGATTGTTGTTTGAGAATCTGGCTAACGATTGAATAGATCGATACTCATTTCATCCGGCTTTTTCGACATCACAGGCATCGGAGCTGGTCAGACGAAACGTCTCCCGCTTCCTTCGTCCCTCAACAATTCCACATTACCGGACGAGACCTGGCTAAGCGTGAGCTTCCGACTAGGTCAAGCAACGAATTGGGCAGACACTGGTCATGAAGTCGCTTGGTGTCAAGGTTGTCTGACTGCAAATCGCCACCAGGCGGTCGAACCGCATAAACTTGGGCCTTTGCGTGTCCGTACATCTCCAACGTCTTGGATCGTTGGTAGCGGAGGATTCGAGATTATCTTCGATCGAGCTCGAGGTGTACTCAAATCGTGGAGTTCAAACAGCAAGTCGCTGCTCATTGAGGACCCTCGGACCCATGCTGCTTTGATGCCTTCAGTCTGGAGAGCTCCTACCGACAACGATCGGCCTAGCGACGACCCTTACTGGAAGAGATACGGCCTAAACGACATGACGTCTCAGCTTCGCTCGACGAAGATCGCCCGTCAATCCGAGAGCACAGTCGCCATTTCTAGCACAACATATCTCGCACCACCAATTTTGGACTGGGGTATTGAAGCGGAGATCAGCTACACAATCAAGTCCAACGAGAGTGTCTCGATTGAAGCCAAATTGACCCCAGTTGGCAGCATGCCCACCACAGTTCCTCGTATTGGACTGGATCTTCGGCTGAACAAAGCCCTGGTTGCTGCAAAGTACCACGGTCTCGGGCCCGGAGAATCATACCCAGACAAGATGATGGCTCAGAGAGTGGCGATCTACGAAAGTCCGGTCGCGCAGCTTTCTTATAACTACGATGTTCCACAAGAGAACGGCAATCGCATGGGAGCCCGTTGGGTGAAGCTGGTGGATGAGACTGGCTTTGGACTGCAATCGAGGAGAGCTGATTCTGACCATCCGTTTTCCTGGACCGCTAGCTATCATCGTGCGGAAATGCTTGATGCTGCGAAGCATCCATGTGATCTCGTGGAGGAAGACGCTCTTTTGCTGAAGCTGGATGTTGCTACTGCTGGAGTTGGATCAGCTGCTTGCGGACCTGGCATCGGCGAGGATGTGCAGGTGAAGTGTCAAGCGACGTCGTTTGCATTTGAGCTGCGGCGGATATAGAGTGTATGTGAGATCGACATGAAGCGCAAGTGATGCAGCTCAGTGATGAGGAAGACTCAACAATCTCGACGGCATACGATATCTCCGTATCATGTCCCTGCATGCCCACTTTCCGCTGTCAACCCCTGATCGACCTATTCTGGCCCAATTTGGCAGGAGCAGGGCAACGAGATGTGGAGAGCCAATACTGGACATGGATACGAAGCCTTGATGTGAGGTTCTCCGCACGGAGTCTGTTGCAGGGACATTTCGACGATGCTTGGATGGCACGAATGTCGCCAACGCTTGAAGAGGAATCGGCTTCCGATGTCAAACAGGACGAATACATATGTAAGGTGTACTCGGAGTGGTCAGGTCATAAGCAAGTCCCCGCAGCTGCCTACTCACGATCATGTTCTTCAACAAAGTTCTTGCACCTGGTGCTGCTTTCGTAGCAGTTGCCAATGGTCTTGCTCCTCCTCCTAATGGGCCCAACGCTGCTCCTAAAGGGTCCTCGCCTCCTCCACATGGACACATGAGCTCAAAGAATAATGGCTGGCCGAATTTTCCGTGCGTCACCAAAAGAAGAGACATGGGGAACAGCAAAGGAGAGACGGTCACTTTTGCTGGCATCAATTGGTCTGGCAAGTCTGGCGTCGATCTCCGTAGCATGGTATCCTTAACTGACAGTGCGCAGGCCACGGTGAGGCTATGATCCCAGAAGGTCTGCAGTATCAGTCGATCAAAACCATTGTCCAAAAGGTCAAGGACCTGGATATGAATGTCATCCGGTTGACCTATGCGATCCAGGTATGCTCACCTATCTTCGCTGGAGAGGGGACTGTATCTGACGGACCGCAGATGATCGATGATATCGTCAACGGCAACGAGTCCTCGTTGAGACACTCCTTCATCAGTGTCTTGGGCCCGGAGAGTGGGACGGTCGTTCTGGCAAACGTCCTCAAGAACGACCCGCAGTTCAAGGAGACGACTACCCGACTTAAGTAATCTTGGTTGTATCGACGACAGGTCTTCGATGCCGTAGCCAAAGAGCTTCATAAGCAGCAGATGTGAATTTCCCAAACCTGTCTATTGGGATGTCAGCTCATTGATCTCTTAGCTACATTCTGTTTGACAACCATATCAGCGATGCCCAATGGTGCTGCAACCTTGACGATGGCAACACCTGGCTCGGAAGTATGAGTTGGTCCATTGTGTCATACATGCTTCGCTGACACGATGCAGACTCCGACTTTCCTCCTGCCAACTGGAAGCGTGCATTTGCATACATGGCCAAGCACGGCAAGACATGGCCAGCACTGTGCCATGTCCCTTCGCAACGAGTCAAGAACGCCACCTCGGAGTTTTTCAGCATTCGCTAGCTATGGCTGGGCCAGCTGGCTTGAGAATATGGTCGAAGCTGCTGATGGAGTCAACAAGGCGAACGAGGATACATTGTATGGCATGCGCCGTGCTATTGGAAGATCGCCGCTGACAACATATAGGATCCTGTACTCCGGACTCAACTACGATCTTGGACTTCGCAATGTGACCCAAATGCTGTGTTCGACATCCTCATTCCCGTATGCCAACAAGATTGTTTTTGAGCTGCACAACTACAACAACAATCTGGAGAACCGAAACTGCGCCGAGTTTACCATGTACAAGCAGGGTGCCAACGCCATGGACACCAGCCCCATCAGTACGGCGAAGAACATGGCGCCAGTCTTGTTGACTGAGTTCGGATTCTGAGCTATTCGTGATTTGAGAGAGGCTGTTGCTGACTCTGCGTGCAGTGCCCACGATGATACGACGTATCTGATGCCATATGCTCAATGCATTAAAGTTTACATGAGTCGTGTCCGAGGTGGTTGGATGGTGAGTTTATTCATCGATTGTGATCGATGCGTTGGACTGACAGAGGTTAGAAATGGGTTGTCTCGGGCAGCTTTTACGTCCGCCAGGGCATTCAGTACTATGATGAGACTTGGGCTTTGCTGAACCACGACTGGTCGGACTATCGATCGCATGTGGTGGTGGATCAGTATTGGAAGCCGTTCGACCAGGCTACTTTGTGGAATTGAACGTTGTAGTGCAGGAAGCATCGAAAGGCGAGACGTTCAAGTCGTTAAAGAGGAAGACTCGAAAACGGTCGACAATATACGTTGTGCAAGCTCAATCAATCCTGTGGCTCCATAGGTGCAACGTTTCATGTGCCACATTTCAACGAATGCAGTTCACCCGCTCAAATTGCACAGTCTCAGCCAGCCGAGTGGACCTTGTGCGTGAAATCTGCGCGAGAAGTCGAGCGATTATTGGGTCGGAGGCCTGGTACTGTGACAGTTTGCGAGCCTTGTCGGTAATATATGTCCAGGCCGACGCTTGATTGCACCGGATGAGGCAAAGCTGAACACCTTCGAGCGTGCTGTTGTTTGGACGGGAGACCGGAAGTCGCCCAATACAAATGTGGAGGAGTATTGGTAGAGAACAATGGCTACACGTGTGATTGAGATGTTTGCTTTCGCGTGAGGTTCGTGTTCGTGTCGGTACCAAGATACTTCGACGTGGGGGCTGGAACATTCACTCGCACTAGCGTGGTCTTGGCAAAGAGTCAGGAGCTCGCGGATCGTTGTATCTTGGCTAATAATGCTCGCACCCAGAACGTAGCTTTATGAATGGCACCGTCTCGCCGGCCTGCATCGATTGGTAACTATCACATCGCCTTCTTAGCTCAGTTGGTAGAGCGCGGGTGAGTTGAAACCCTCTCCAGCCTATCCACGTCGACCTATGTTGACGCCCGCATTAGCACTAGTACTTCCAAGACCATGCCGAGGTCAGAGATTCGAATTCTCTAGGAGGCATTCCGTTTTGCCATTCTTTTTGAGACATCGATTGTCTGGGTTGGACACCAATTGCGTTCACAAAGAGCGTTTGAAATTTTGCTATTGTGCGGAACACATGTGGGATTTCGGTAGCTTGCCCGCTTTTGTCTTGGCGACCATATTGAGTCAAGCAAGTAGGGCTTCAGGGGCTGCAAATGGGACAAGGACAGTCATTGACCTTTCCGGACGGGTTTGACAGGCGTGCATTCGGATCTGTAATAGCTGGTACGCGCAGTCTCTGCTTGGACGAGTTGACCAACTTCTACACCCAGAACCAGGCAAGACTCGTGGCTCTGCCCGGAGCGCACCACTGAACTGGACTTCGATGGCTTGATATGTACAGTCTGTAATAAGCATTCCAAGAGGTCGCAGCGTCAAGAAGTCTGTGAAGCGACGCCATGGAGACTTGCAGCAACATCGGGACGATACGCTTTGCTGTCCTTTGTATCTCCTATGCATTGCTTCTTGCCAGAGTCTTTCACCACATTCCACACCTGAAGTCGCTCTTTGATCAGGCCAGACCGGTCTCTTCTCGTCCTTCTCCAGCAAACCGTGCCAAACAGTCCTCCCTTAGCACAAAACCGTCAGTCCGCCTTGCCCAACATGCCTCTCCACAACATTTCCAATCACACGTCGTCCCACCATCATGGCACTTCCAACCCAGTACTTGCCTCTCTTAGGCACCAAAGCTAAGCTCATCGCCATCTTCGGTCTTCCTGGCTCCGGCAAAACGCATCTCCTTCACCATCTCCATGACACTCTGCCCTTCCAATACTTCGCTTTCTTTGAAGGCTCCGAGGTCATCGCAGAAGTAATGGCCTCCTCCGGTGGACTGCCAGCCTTCCTCAATATGGAACATGCCAACAAGAGGATCGTTCGAGACACTGCGATCCGCACCATCGTCGAGACTTGCACGGCAAGCGGTCGAATTGGCATCATGACAGGCCATTGCATGTTCTGGGATGAAGGCGAGGAAAATCCCGGTTCGATCTTGGGGCACGCAGACTGGGCGGCCTTCACGCATGTTCTGTACCTCAAAGTGGATCCCGCAACGATTCGAGCGAGAATGCTGGCGGACCAGAATCGGCCTCGTCCCGACAGCTCCAAGGAGCATCTGCAGTTGTGGCAGGATGACGAAATACGGGACCTTCGCATGAACTCTTTGCAACACGACATCCTGTATTCGAGCGTTTCGGGAAAGCCAGAGGAAATTCAGAAGACGGTCAAGACTTTCATCGCCGACTTTGCTGAACACGACGAGCAGGTCAACATGTCTCGTGCACTGCAACATCTCGACTCGTCCTTGCCGCCGGGACGGTCCATCGAGACAATGCTGGTGCTTGACGGCGACAAGACGCTGACGGCCAGCGATACCGGAGACATCTTGTGGGACATGATCAAGCACCCAAGGATTGCAGTTACCGACCCCATCAAGCAGATCTTCGACAGTCCGATGAAGTACTCTTACACCGCCTTTCGGCAAGCTGCACTGATGCATTCCGAGCGTCATGACGCGAGTCTCTTCGACATGCTCTGCGAAGAAGCGGCGAGAAAAGCCGTCATCCATCCAGAATTTCTCGCTTTCCTCAGCCAAGTCAAAAGCAACCAGCATGTTGACGCCATCGTTGTCACCTGCGGTCTTACTCCTCTCTGGCGGCACGTTCTCAACAAAGCAGGTCTTCACGACATTCCAGTCATCGGCAGTGGCCAGATCTCCCACGACTTTGTCGTCACACCGGAAGTCAAGACCGCCGTCGTCCACCGCCTTCAGCATGCCTACCACATGGATGTGTGGGCGTTCGGCGACAGTCCTCTGGATCTTGGCATGCTGAGGCAAGCTGATCGAGCTTTCGTCGTGGTGGGAGACCAGCGTACCCGCAGCAAGTCAATGGAAAGCAAGCTTCTCTCTTCCATCCAGCACGGTCTCCGGGCCCAGCAGATCCTTCTGCCACCCAACTCCACTATGCGTCTCGACTCCGCCACTCTTCCTCCCGTCCAGCTCCAGGATCTGGTCTTCAACGGCGCTCGGAAATGGGACTTCAACATATCTCACGCCACGGACAAGCCCTCCGCTCAAATTCTGATGACCGCAACGCGCGACGCCTCCTTCGCTGGTCCAGCGCTTCGCCAAGCCCATCATCAAACCGGCCGCTACCTAGCATTAGAGTACGTGAGTGAGAAGATCGGACTCTCCTCATACCCGATCCGGCATGTGCAAGGACATTTCACCAACGGTCAGCGCCTCCTCGACGAAGACAAGACTCTCATCATTGCTCTGATGCGAGGTGGAGAACCGATGGCGTTGGGCGTGAATGAAGCCTTTCCACTCGCTGCTTTCCATCATTCCTACCAGCCGAAAGACGTACGGGAGAAGAATCTCGAGGGTATGAGGGCCGTGGTATTGGTGGACTCGGTGATCAACAATGGGAAGTCGATGGCGGAGTATGTCAATCACATTCGCGCGTTGGACGTCGCGGTGAGGATCGTGGTGGTGGCGGGTGTTGTCCAGGAGCAGGCTGTGCAGGAGAATGGAGGACTCGCCAAGCAGCTCGAGAAGCATGGCAGGCTGGATCTCGTGGCGTTGAGAATGTCGAGCAACAAGTACACCGGGAAGAAGCAGACTGATACGGGCGATCGGCTGTTCAACACCACGTATCTCGATTGAGGTGATGTGTTGGTGTGTGAGGGATGTGGCCGGAATCGATCGGTATTGGCGTTGACGGCGGCGGTTGAGTGGAAGTTCTTCGATTGTCTTGAACAAGCGATCAACTAGGAGATAGCAGCATTTCGAATCATTTCACACATTGTCCATTCGATCACCTCCTCAATCTCAGCCATTCCTTTTGTAACTGTCGTGGAATTCCGCCTTTCAGCACCTCTCCTCAAAACATCGTCTTGACCTCACTTGCTGACATCGCCTTGTCCAACAGCATTTGCCAACTCCGGCTTCACCGCTTCAATTCCCTGCTTCTTCTTCTCTTCCTCTTCAAACAACTCCTTCCAGTACTCTCCATCGAACCCGTCCATCAATCCCGTATATTCCTCCCCAGCTTTCACCCATCCTTTCACCCCACCCTCCAGCACACAAACTTGCATGTTCTCATCTCCAGCAGTCTTTCTCACATGATCCAGAAACCAACCAGCGCAGCGTGGGCCTCTTCCGTTGCTCGAACCGCAGGTGAACACTACCCACTCGATATCCGCTTTATACGCCAGCTCATACAGAGCACCCCGATTCCACCAGAAGCCTTGGGCGGGTATATTGAGACTGCCACGAATCGAACCGCCGAGATAGTCCGTTCGGCGGGTGTCGATGATCAGGAGATTGCCGATTTTGAGGGACAGAATTTGGTGCACGCGGTTGCGAGGCATGAGAGGAGCGACCAGCGTTGGCGGTGAGAAGGCGGCGTGCCAGGGCTGTTCGATCGGGACGGCCATGGTTACGGGATCGTGTGGAATGTGAGAATTGAGGACGCGAAGAAGGTGTGTTATGGAGAAAAGAAGACAGGAAGCCGTAGAGCGCAAGCTTACCTCACCTGCTGGGCTTGGCCACTCTCGGCTCGTGACTGTACTTGATCAGTAGATAATGCGACCGCCTGTCATCGTAATGCGATGACATGAGCATCTTGGGAGAATGGTGGTCAAAGGGATGTCACAGATCGTACGGCATTGGCGGCGTCGAGGTTGAGAAAATGGGTCCACTTACCCAACCTCGACACGAGGTGTGATGAGCCGGAACCTGTCAGACACATCGACCTCTTTTTCCTTTTTTCATGAACTTCTTCCATGCAATAACCTGTCGAGACTCACCAATTGACCAAGTTCGAATGAAGGCGACACGGCATGCGTTCGAGACGAACTTGGGAAGCGATCACCCCGCTTCCCAGGACAATGACTTCAAGTTCTACACGACCTCCGTCCTCCGCTGCAACCGAACACAGCAACGTGTGAGCGACCTGGCTCCATACCGTCGGCACTGCGTACAGAATTTACGTACAAGATTCGAGAGCAAATTTTGTAGCTCCTCCTTGCAATGACCGGCGCCTACCAGTCCTCAGCTACAACAGCGGACGCACACGTGGTATCTCATCGTTCGCCGGCAAGCTACAGAACGCAGACTTCTGTGTCCGTTTGGTGAGTTGAGCAGGTCCAAGGATGTGCATCAGCATGCGCTGTACTCGTACACGCGAGACTGGAGCGTTGCTAGAGCATTCTGTACACCACAGACCTCGTGGAAGAGTTCCGTCGATTTTTGATTGAGCACAAGAGCGTGTGGCGATGCACATCACTTCTTCTGCATGCCGGAGCAGCGTTCGTGCCGGAACCCGAATGGCAAGGCCAACGTTTGTGATCCATCAAACAGAAACGTGAACCTCAAGCGATGACTCCACACATCTAAATCGAGCTCGTCAATTCTGAGGAATTGATTGGATTTTCCCATCGATTGAACATGGAATCGCCCGACCCTGCACGCACTTCGAACCCGAACGGGCGAGCGGTGGATCTCAAACAATGCGGGGACCAGGATCTTCTTCCTCCTCGATCGTTCCTGATAGCGCGGCCCGAATGACCTGCATGATTCGGGGAAAATTCTCCTTGCGAGAAAGCATTGGAAGAGAGCTTGTCTTATGCTCGCACTGACTGCAAGGTCGTGGACGCCACGCCATCAACGACTTTCACGTGTGCAATGTGAGGCAAGGAAGCACTACTTTTGTGACGAGCAGCGAGGGAGGATGCGGTGTGGCTGCAAGTGTTTGTCAATCTCAAACACCACGAAGTGCACTCCCCGTCGGGTCCGCATTGCGCAAAGGGCGACGATACCACTTATCGTCCCCTCAAGTGTGATCCTACTGGCACACCCATTCATGCACGAGCTGGCCGCGGGACGAACGGCAACTTTGCTTGCATCCACTATCGGTCAATGTTCTTTGAAGACTGCGATTTCTCCGTCGCACAACACTGCTATTCACAGCGCTTGCCTCGTTCCACGGCAGAATACGGCAAAGGACCATCACCTTGGGAACAGTCGGCATACGCGCGCTGCATGGTTCTGAGCTCCACCCGTTTCCTGCAGGCAAGCATTGAATCTTTTCCAACGCCACGCACGATTCACCTGCTCCTTTTTGTGGGATTGTAGGGACATTCACGTTGAGATCTTTCCTCGCGCTCTTTGACATTTCTCTTTTCACTTGCGCTCGTTTCTTCCTCATTTCTCGTACCTCCAAGCTTTTGTGTAGTCGGTGTACTTTCTCTCACCGCACCGTTTCACAATGCGGCTACATTCCATCTTTAATTTCCTGGCGTTGGCTGCACCAATCTTTGCGACTGTCCTTCCAAGCTACGACTACTCGCAACGGTCAGAAGAATCATCTGCGCGACATCTCGAATCTCGACAAAGCAATGCAGGCTCCATTCCCGTAACCTTTAACCTACTCGCGCAAACTGCCTGGGGAGAGAGCATACAGGTTGCGGGTTCCACCGACGAGCTCGGCAATTGGGCCGCCGCCGACGCTGTCGCTCTCACAGCAGCTCAATATACCGCCGGAAATCCACTATGGTCGATAACAGTTGACCTCCCAGTCGGGCAGTCGTTCTCCTACAAGTTTATCCGCATCTCTGTAGACGGCACCGTCATCTGGGAAGATGATCCTGATCGATTCTACACGGTACCTGGTAACGGAGCCACCGCTGCGACAATCTCCAACTCATGGCAAGCCCGGCCAACAACGTCATCCACTCGAACTGCAACCTCAACTGCTCCCATCGCCAGCTCGACTTGCACTAACGGACCAACATCTCGTGGCTGCTGGACCTCTCCATTCTCCATTAACACCGACTTTGACCAGAATTGGCCAATTACCGGACGCACAGTGTCGTACAATTTCGACATCACCAACATCACCCTCGCTCCGGATGGCTTCGCTCGTCCTGTCTTCGCTGTCAACGGCCAATACCCAGGTCCCACGATCTTCGCGAATTGGGGCGACACAATTCAAGTCACGGTCCAAAACTCCCTCCAACACAACGGCACCTCGATCCACTGGCACGGTATGCGCATGTACCACGCCAATGGTCAAGACGGTGTGCCTGGTGTGACCGAGTGCCCAATCGCTCCCGGAAGGAGCAAGACGTACACGCTGCTCGCAACCCAGTACGGAACTTCGTGGTACCACTCTCATTTCTCCTCGCAATACGGCGATGGCATTCTCGGTCCCATCGTCATCAATGGCCCCGCGTCCGCCAACTACGACATTGATCTCGGCGCACTGCCAATGACGGATTGGTACTACCCGACAGTGATGACGACCGCCGCCCGAGCCATGCACGCCAACGCTCTCGCTCCTACTGCGGACAACGGTCTCATCAACGGAACCATGGTCTCTACGTCTGGAAATCGAGGAGCGTACGCCAAGACGACCCTCACAGCAGGCAAGAAACACCGACTCCGATTCATAAACACTTCTGTCGATAATCACTTCATGGTCGGACTCGATGGCCACATCATGACGGTCATCTCCGCCGACTTTGTGCCCGTTGAGCCGTATAATGCAAGCTGGATCTTCATCGGCATCGGTCAGAGATATGATGTGGTCATCTCCGCGGATCAGACGCCGGGACGGTACTGGTTTAGAGCGGAGGTGCAGGATAGTGCTGGGTGCGGAGCCAACTTTCGTGAGATCCAAATCATAAATAACACTCCCATGCCACAAACACTGACCACACTCTTCCAGAAAACGGTAACATCCGCTCCATCTTCTCCTACTCCTCCCTCCCCTCCAACACCCCAGCCCTTCCAACCAGCTCTGCAACCCCGTACACCCAGCGCTGCAGTGACGAAACCTCCCTCACTCCAGTCTGGAACTCCTACGTCCCTCGCGGCCGCATCCCAGATGCATCCTCCTTCTCCGAACTCTCCGTAGCAATCAACCAATCCACCGCCGCCAACGGAAAACTCACCCTCTACTGGCAAGTCAACGGCACGCCTCTCCGCGCAGACTGGGAGAAACCCAGCGTCATGACCGTGCGCGACGGGGAAACTTTTCCCAAAGCATCCAACATGATCACCTTCGACTCGGACGATGAAGATGAGTGGACGTACATACTCATCACGACGGGCCAAGGATCGCCGTTTAATGTAAATATCCCGCATCCGATACATTTGCATGGTCATGATTTTTATGTGCTGGGAACCGGGACGTCGGCGTGGAAGGACGCGGATCGACAAGGGTTGAATTATGAGGATCCGGTGAGGAGGGATGTGGCCATGTTGCCGAGTGAGGGCTGGTTGGCGATTGCGTGGAGGAGGGATAATCCGGGGGTTTGGTTGGTGCATTGCCATATTGTGAGTTTTCGTGGATGGCGGAGTATTGACGTGTGGATGCTAACGAATTTCTAGGCATGGCATGCGGATGAAGGGTTTGCGGTGCAATTTCTCGAGTCGCCGGATAAGATGCTGGATGTTGCGCCGTTGCCGGGCGATTTCGATGATCAGTGTGCGGCTTGGAGCGACTTTTATCAGGATGGGTTGTATCAGCAGAGTGATTCCGGAGTTTGACCGTGGATTCGAGATTGTACAGAGGGAGGGTTGCTGGACGAGTGCTTGAGGTGGATGGTGAAAGACTCGAGCGTCTGGGCTGCCATGTCATGATCGATCTGCTAGTGGGAAGGGACGAGAGTTAATATGAACAGGATTGAATAATGAAATGCTATGGCATACTGCACACGCTCTTGGGTATATCCGTCTTCTCCTCCATCAAGTAGACAACAAAAAATATGACAAGCTCAATCACCTAGAATAGAGGGTAGACAAGCGTGTTGTCCCGATCAACATTCTGCTCCGACATCTCGATCCTATCACCAGCCGTGCCAAAGATGCGGTCCCACAGCAACGTCTGCTTGCCGTAGTTGTGCGACTTCTTCCATCCCTGGCGGTGGTGGAGATCATGGTCCTCCGTTGCCAACTCGGCGTTGAAGAAGCGGAGGAAGTAGGTGTTGGTTGAGGCGGGAGTGCTGAAGACGCGGAGACCGGAGTGGCCGAAGAGTTCGGTGAAGAACTGGAGAGATGTTTAGCAATGGTCGACGTGTGAGGTGATGTGAGGAGGAGATCGGACTTACCAGGTAGTGATGGCACACCCACCAGTCTCCAAAGCCCATTGGGAAACCCAACAACTTCATCGCTCCCCAAGTCGCGATGGGCACAATGGCAATGTCGAAGATTTCCTGCTCGGTGTCGGCGTACAAAGACAAGAGCGGATTGGGATGCTTGGTCAAGTGGTGCGTGCGGTGAAACTTCCACAGTCCTTCGTACTCGTGCATGACGCGGTGATACCAGTAGAAAAAGAAATCGAGGACGATTCCGTAGACTCCAATCTCGACCGGAAGCCACCAGCTCAAAGATTCGATCGGGGCGACATTTTTGCGATACGCCAGGAAGATGGTGATCAATGGTCGGACGACGGCGGTCAAAGACAGCGAGTCGAACACCTTCTTCACGCTGACATCAGGGACCTGGTCGCGCTCGTGTTTGTCGCCGTCAAGGAAACCCCATTTGTGTCCGAGGCGGCGGAGGATGTAGATGTGGTTGATAGCGTTGATGTGGAACGCGATAGTGTAGAATGCGAACGCTGCGATGACTGGCATGTTCTTGCCGAAGTAATATGTGTAGAGCTGGGCCACGGCGATGGGCCACAGTGAATGCGTAAGGATCCAGCGATGTGTTGACCAATGGGCAAGATAAGGCATCTTGTCGGTCTTTTGGTGTACGGGAACGGGCTTGTTGATGTCGGTCGGGTGGACGTTGAGGATGTCGTAGAGCCGGTGGTGGAATGTCCAGGTGGACTTGTCGGCAGTGCGCCAGGTGGACTTCATGCTGTCCTTGGGGTTGCGTTGGACCGACATAGTTGTTGTGTGTATAGGGCTTGGTTTGGATATGGTATTTGGATCTGATCGAAGACCAGAAAAGAACAGGGCAAGGCGACACGGGTATATATGTATACCACAAGTCTAGACTCGAGGATCCAAACACAAATTAGAGACAGGCCCAGACTTCAAGCGATCGTGTGGAGGTGGCGTCCGAGAGGCATATGCGTGTACCGGCGGTCACCAAAATCGTCGGTCATTCGTAGGGTTTCGACAGAGGCTGATCGCACCGAAGGCTCCAGTATTCTTCTCTTCGTTTCCGACACCCCTTGCCACAAGATCCTTCGTCACTGTTAAGCTTTGAGTTAAGGTTGCTTAACGACTGAACGAATGACAACCGCCTCCTCCGTCACAAGGCTCGGGCTGCTTGCAACGAGCGTTTCGGGCGTTTGCCCCGCTGATCTCACCCCGGAACAGACTTTGTCCTCGAGCGAGACGGCCAATCAAAGAATACAGACGGATCGATCGCCTCGGTATCTTGGCGAGAACGAGGCGGAGATTACACGATCTCGGTCGAGGCCATTCTTCTCTGAGATCGAATACGGGTCGTTCCAGGCAGCCGAATTGTTGTTATGCTTGAGCGCAATCTTGTTGTTCTAATTCAACTTCATGTCTAGAAGTCAGCGGCTGTCGTTGGCTCCGTCGTTCGCTAGGCAGCTCTTTTCGAGGAAATAGCTCGTTTCGATCAGGCCAAGGCAGTGCATTGCCTTTTCTAGACACTACTGGTTTGCTTCACCAAACCACACTGCCGTTTGTCCTGGTCAAACTGCACATTCAAGCTATCCAGGCGCAGGTCGAACATCGGCAGTCAACATCTAGTTTCCACCTCTAGTATTATATTAGGAAATGCTTCCAGAACAGTCACATACGACCACAGATAGATGAAAAATCGGCTTCCCGTCCGATCAGCCATGATAATCATCTAGTCGCTACACTAGTACTCAAGTTGGTGACAATTGGGGAATCCGTAGTGTTGTATGTTTTTGTCTTTTTTTCTCTTTTTCGGCCTCACTCGCGCAATGCATACCAGGACATCAGCTTGCAGTCCACGCGACTGATCCCTTTAATACCAAGGCCACAGGTATATCGTCAAAGCTGAGCTACGGCGGTCAAGCGAACCGCACTTTCGTTTTGCCCACTGGTAAAGATCCTTATGCAGGGAAACATCTTGCGTCAACTGACGAGGTATCTACAGACGAGCATATATATCCACGACGGAGGTACGGTACTGCGTCGCGCAGGGAGTGAGGCGTAGTGTTGCTTCATACAGACCCATGGACCAACAAGGCTCTCTCTTAAGTTACTCGTGCAAGAGCAATATCATCAACTCATGCGACCTACACACGATACACATCCCACCTCGACAGCCATCAACAAGCACGATCCATGCCAAACCTCATCAGCAAAATTTACTTCCAAACCTTCCATCCCCTCCCCTTCAAACTCCCCGTCATCCCCTCTTTACCCTCATTCACACCCACCAACCCAAAAAACCTCTCCGCTTTACTCTCCCTTCTCTCCTTCCCTCTCCCTCCTTGTCCATACCCACCTTCATCATCATCATACTCATCATCCGAATATCCTTCGTCATCGTACTCATCATACCGCTTCGCGCCACCTCGAGCCTGCCCCTGCTGCTGCTGGTGGTATTGCTGCCCGAGCGGAGCGCTACTATGCCGATACGAGCGAGCTCCGTCCTTTATACCGACGGCCTGGTTGGGATTATTGCTTAGTCCGCCTGGTCGTCCGTTGGTGGGAATGAATGCGGCGTTTGTTGAGGAAGTCGGAGTCTGCCTTTGAGTCTGCTGCTGCCGTTGATGGGCACCGATTGGAGGGCCAGCTAGACTGAGACCTTGTTTGTAGGCTTCGGCGTGTTGGGTTTGGTGGTGGAAGAGGTGGTGTTGGACGTGTGGTTGCTGCTGCTGAGTTTGGCTGGGCGGTGGCTTCGTGAGGACTTGTCTTGAAATCGGGTTCGCGGGTAGTGGCTGCTGTTGCGGCTGCGATTGTAACTGCGTCTGCGTCTGCTGTCCACGTGGAGCTCGCTGAGTATAGCCCACGGATCGAGCTTGATGGAAGTCTGTCGTCGCACCATCCATGGACTGCCGACCTGCGGTCGAAAGCACTGGTTCTTGAGGATCAGAGCGATGTTGCTGCACAGCGCCACGACCGGTAGTGGAAAGTCCAAGAGCATCAGCTGGGTTTGTCGAGACAGGTTTCGACGGCGGCGGAGGGCGGTACCCATCGTCGCCGTCGAGCTGGTCTCTCCACGGATCAGGCTGCTGCTGCTGGCGCGCATCATGATGTCGAAGCTCAATCTCCTCCTCGCTGTCACTCTGGCTCCAGCCCTCCTCGCGCTCATCACTCTTCTGCTCGCGTCTGCGCATACTCTTCAACCTCTCCAGCAAGCTCAGTCTCTTCTTACGATCGTGCCCTCTTCCACTTTCTTCGTGTTCGTCTTGCACCATGCCGCCTGCAAAGCCAGCTTTCTGACTTTCATTCACACCAGCAGACACGCCGCCGCCAGCCATACCCGCCAGGCGATTGGGTCCATCGCACCACAACGCTGGCACAAGGAGTCTGTATGGGACAGTGCGACCGATTGGATCATGCTGGTCGACCTCCACGCAAAGACTCACGTCCAGACCATCTTCCAGATCGATGTGACCGGGTGCTCTTCCGTCCGCATTTCCATCCGTTCCGATCCGAGCGGCAGCCGCACGGGAGGCCTTTTTGCTCAAATCCGTCGGTGCGCGGTGGAACGAAGGTCTCCGCTGGGTAGCGTTGGCATCAAGAGAAGGGCGCTGAGCGGTCGACTTAGACGGGAAGTACCCCTTATCTCCACCCGTGGACTGCTGCTGCAAGCTGTTGGCTCGCTGGATCGAGCCGTCACGGGATGGAGGCTGCGCCATGTCGAATGACGGACGTCTCTTAGACGATCCGGACAGTCGTCGGACAATGCTCATCGGGCCCTGCGACATCGCCCTCTTCATCGAGCCCGGCGGGAACCTTCGATCTTTATTTCCGCCACCACTCGGGCCGAACGCGCCCCAGTCCTCTCCGCCCTGACCGTCAGCAGCCTCCAGCTTCGGACTTCCAGGAGGCGTATTTCCAGGCATATACTCCGAAATCACGCAGAAGTTCCTCCTGGGCATGAGCGCTTGATTGTTCCTCCTACTCGAGTCGACATCATGACTAAACATCGGAATCATCACCTCCTCAGTATCGCGATCCAGCTTGTGCACTTTATTCCTCTTGTTCAACACATCCGCCATCATGTTCGGCGGAGGGGTATTAACGATCGCCGAACTGATGACATTGGGCATGTATCTCCAGTCCTTGTCCTTCGGGATGGCCAGGTCTTTCGCCGAGTAGAACTGGCCAATAGCCGCGAGGTGAACGTCTCCTCCGAGGATGGTGATACGGATGGACTTCTCACGTGCGAGATCTTGCAATTCTTGGATCAGCCAGTTGCGTTCAGCTTTGTGGTGTTTCGCCGTCCAGTGATCGTCCAGGTCATCGAGAATCTCCACGCCGCCGTCGAATTTGTTAACGAAACCACCCAGCATACCTTTTCGACCGAGCGCTTTGATGGGATCCATGACGCGGGACGTGAGAATATTCTCGAGAAAGTTGAGACGAGGGTACGCGATCGGCACACCGAGGAGGACAATGAGGTGTTTCGTCTCGTCCTTGTGGAGCTCCGCACGCAGCCTATCGAACACGACATCGTACGTCTCCTGCGACAAGATCTCATCGCGCATACGTTCTGTACGGCAGTCGAGACCCAGGAATGCGATTTTGCGGCCAAGGTGGAGGAAGATGGAGCGGGAGAGCTGGTTGATATACGGACCTGGAGAGCGTCCCAGCAGCCAAGAGGGTTCGTCCTTTTCAGTTTCCGCCACGAGAGACTGATGTTGGAACAGCATGTAGTACTTGTGCGCGATGGCTCCCAATCCAGTGAAGACCCGCGTAGCCATGAAGTGGTGAGGATAACTGCCAAATCCATCAATGATGTCGTGATCATCCCAGATGTTCACCATCGGAATCTGCGAATTCGCCATGCCGAAGAGACCCTGCGAAAACCACATCGCGTATCGATTGAGGTAGAACTCCTCCAGTTCGTTCTGCATGGCCGGGGTGAAATCAGCATGATGCTTGTGTTCTGGATTCTTCATCTGCAGCCAGTCTTTGAAGAGCTCCGTATCGCGCATGACTGCATCGTTGTAGACTTGATCGCCGCCTCCGAGCATGACGTGGAAAGGCTTGGACTGGTGTCGATTGAGCACGTCTCTCCATAAAGGATCTGGACCTGAGAAGGTGTCCGAGTCGACGGACATGGAGAAGCCATTGCAGGAATGGAACATGATGTTCATCGTGTCGCCCTTTCCAGGAACCCAGAATGCCACAGCTGGTCCATTGTTGATGCGGTATGCGACCCGAGTTTGCTTTCTGGCCAGCTCAACTTCGATCGAGAATCGCCAGAAAGTATGTCCCCGCTCGGAGTGCAGTCTCACAGCTTTGACCTCGCGGAATCGACCAGCCTTCTCGCCGTCTTGTTTCTTGATCCTCGACTTGTCCTGGAAAGTAATTTGCTGCGACTGTCTTCCGTCCGATCCTGTAGTTTGCGGTCCTAGCACAGACGTGCGAGTCGCCGCATACAGTCCCTCGTTGTTCTCTTCACGGCTCAGATCAACGCTCGGATCGATGTCGTGTACAGGACGGACGTACAATGTCCTTCCGGTCCTTGACAGCTTCACCTGTCCCGCCACCGGGTCCTCAAACTCCGGTGGTAGTTCATGACTATCCAGATGGGCCGGCGGAGGAGGCATCAAATCCATCTGCTGCGCGAACATTCTCAGCACCGGAGCGGTCGAAACATCTGACTGGTCGTCTTCCGTCAAAATCATCACACTTCCACGCCAGACTTCCTTCTCCACCGCTCGTCCACTCCTCGACTGACTTGTCTCCTTCCGCATGCCCGTATAACGAAGCAGAGGTCCACACTTGAGATACAATCTCGGCTTGAACCCGTTTGCTTGCTCTTCGTAAGGTCCGTCATACTGCGCCATATTCGGAGGCGCTCCTCTTGAAGCGCTGCCGCTCGAGCTGACACGCCGGCCTTTCTCCCACCACGCAGCGTCTCCACCTTCCTTTTGCGAAGCCTTGACGGCCGCGTCCAGGTCCAGATCTTCGACAGTCAGCTTCGCGACTTTTGCTTGCCGCCATTCTTCGAGGAATGGTTCTGGCATGTAGCTTCGATATTGGCGATGGTCTCGGTGGAACATGCCGCCGAAGTGGTGGTGGTCTTTTTGCACGTCTCCGTTGCCAAACCCGACTTGTTCTCGCGCTTGCTGCCCGGCGGCCGTCTGAGGTGGAATCGAATATGGCACACCATCGCCTTCAGTGCGGACTTGCTCTGGCGGAATAGGATCGGGATTGTCGTACTTCTCCGCCGCTTGACGTTCTTGCTTGACGCTAGCCATACGGTCGCTCTTGATGTGATTGTGCTCGCCCTTCTTCTTCTTCTTCTTCTCCGCCTTGTAGCCATCGTCTTCCCTCTTTTCTACCCTCAAACTTCCAGACTGTCCATCTCGCGACAAGGGACTGGTCGGTGACTCCCCTGACATTATCGACTGTGCCTGCATCTGATTCTTCCTCCTCTCATACGCCAATCTGCCCCTCTCCGCGGCGACATGATCGTAGGCGGCTCCACTGTTCAGTCCTGCCCAACCACCCTCCTTGATCCTCGATCTCGTCGCAATGTCGCCATCTGTTGCTACCCTGGCACGAGGTTGTCCACGATCGATGGCCTTCGCCTGGTTTGGAAATTCGTGCTGCGCGAAGTTCTCCTTTCTCGAACTTGGCGGTATCCTCTCGGCTCCAGCACTTGTCGGTGAAGCCATGTACGTCGGTGACATCGGCCCACCAGTGCTTTGTCGCGATCTCTGTGCAAGAGCAGCGCTGTCACTAACCGCCCTACTGCCACTACCGCTCTTCTCTCTTGCGACTTTCCCTTCCGCCCGCTCAATCCGAGCTCTCTTCTCGTCTTTACTCCATACCTCTAAATTCTGCAGCGGGCTCTTATCAGGAACTGAACCACGTCGTGTCGTCTCGGAAGCATTTGAGTTCTGGCGCTGCGGTTTAATCTGCGGCTGCATTGCGAGTGGGATAGCGAGCGGGAATTCAGGTGCTGTGCGCGGCGTCATGGCATCTTCGGACCAAGGTTTGGAGCGCATATTGGGAGGAACGTAGTTCGGATCGACTGTCAGGGCGGGCTGGAGAGGACCTTGCGAGGATCGAGATTGCGATGTAGGAGATGCCACAGGAGGCTCATTCCCACTGCGGTCTGAGAATGTTCGTCTTCCATCTTGCGCCTGATCTTGCGATCGCGATTGTGGTGATTGGTAGTATTGATATGGTCCTTCTGGGACGGACGCAGCGTTCGAGCTGAGCAGCGCAGATGGACCGGAGAGCTGAGAGAAGAAACCGTCGTTGTTCTGAGCCCAGAGGCCGGATTGACGGCGATTGTGGGTGGCCATGTTTCGTCGTGGGTGTATTACGTGTATCGTGGTTGTATCGCTGCTATGTGAGCATAATACCTTCCTCTGCCGAGTGGCGTGCGCGGATGACTATTGCTTCATGCTGTACGCTATGCTCCGTCGGACCCAAGAATGAATTGTACACGAGATGGTGACGAAGGGAAATGAAAAAGGCGTCGCTTGTATGCAGGAGAAGCTGCAGCTGGCCGGATTACCTATTATTCGCGGTGGCTGGTTGCGAGAAGTTGGAAGCGTGGGTGGCTGGTCAGAATCACCTCCATGGGTCAGATATATACTGTGCCTTGGTTGAAGTTCAACTATGCGATCGTGTATCAGCTCACTGCAAAATACGTGTGTTGTACCATGGTTGTGAAGTGAATGAAGAAGCATTGGCGTGGACGTTGGAGATTGAAAGACGTTGTGGCTTGATGCTCCACGGGTTCTTGTGAGACCGATCGACGGCGGACTCATCTCCGTTCCATTTGATGCTCGTATTGCTCGTACTGCTCGACATGAGTTCTCAGGAGGTCATGACTCCTCCGTCCTCCTCTCCTTGACCTTCACATCCAACCCAAACCGACCTACATCCACCGCATCTTTCCCCGGCAACTCCACTCTTGGTCCAACATATCCCCTCTTCCTCTTCCACCAATACCAGCCCGTCAAGCAGGCTGTGATTCCCCCAAACATGACACTCGCCCAATTCATCCCCTCGGGACTCGCCACTGGACATGTGGACGGATACATGTACGGCACGTTGAAGACAAGGATGTACATGCACGCCACGCTGACGATGATATCTCCCTTCGCTCCGCGCATGTAGAAAGGTCCAGGCAGGATGTGCCGTCGCCGCGTGAGAAGGTGAGGAAGTAGGGCAGCGAGGTATGATATGGTCGTGAAGATGATGAACAGTCCGACGAACGCGTTGAACGCGGTCGCCGAGGCGATGTAGATGCACGTCAGCACCGTTCCGACTGCCGCGCACACGATCCGGGCGTTGAAGGGGTTTCTCCAGCGCGGTGAGATGGCGCCGACGAACTTTGGGTAGGGTGTCGCATCATCTCGACCGAGAGTCCATAGCATGCGACCGGCGGTCCAGGAGCCGGGAATGGTAATGAAGATGTCTAGAAAGAAGATGACGAGGAGAGCGGCTGTGGCTGGAGTGGACGACGTTGCTTGGGCGTAGATTGCAGCCAGAGGAAAGGTCGTCCATGGCGCCCGGAAGACCGCGTCGAGGTCGGCGATGCCATACAGCAGGGCGATATAGAACACAAAGGTGAAGGATAAACCTGTGACGAGCTGGGAGAGTATGCCTTTGGAGACGTTGACTCGAGGATTGAAGTGACTCGAGGATTGAAGTGACTCGAGGATTGAAGTTTTCTTCTGAAAGATGTACGACTGCATCTGGAGTTCCAACAGCATAGGCGCCGTTGAGCATGCCCATCAGAAACACAGGGCCGCTGCTTTGCCAGCCGGTGAGATTCTGCCAATCGGTCTAGACGAAGGATGAGGTTGCATGGCCTGCACCGGAGGGGAGTGAGGGCATGATGACAACAGTGAGGAGCGTGACCAGGAAGAAGACGGAGCAAAGTATGCCAGAAGCGTTGGTCAGCTTCGCGATGTACTTTTGTCCGAAGAGAACGATGGCCGTTGCCAGCCAGATCATGGCCACCAGAGTGATACCGCTATGCCAGCGCTGTGGTTTGAAGCCCGGGTGGTAGAGGTTGTAGACCTAGATCGGCGCCAATGCCATCATCGCCCTCTAACACCAACCTGCGTACCAGGAACAGACTCTGCCACAGCGGCCGGCCGTCACCGCGGACCAGTGATAAACGTTGGCAGAGGACGGAATAGCAGAGGTGAGTTTGGACAGACCAGCGATGATGAAGAGGTAGACGAAGGAAACAGCGATGAGGCCATAGAGGACGCCTAGACCACCGCCGTTGTAGAGGCTGCCATGCTCAGCTACAAAGCTGCAGAAGGTCGCAAAGGTGTCCGTCTGTACTCACGCTATTATAAGAGCACCGCTTCCCGCTACCCATGCGTTGTTGGCGATCAAGGAGAGGGAGACAATGCTCCAGAGACCGAAACTTCGGTCAAATTCTTGGACGTGGCCTGAGGCGTTGATGAGCTCTGCGACGTTGATGTTGATGTCGATGGCGTCGCTGTGTGGAGTCTTCTCGTTTTCTGCATTGTCGTACTGCGACTCAACTTGGTGCTGGTCGTCAGCCATCATTGGCGTCACCGAATTGGTGGAAATTCCGTACAACTGAAGAATGAAAGAGACACAGTACAAGACCTGTCTGGCATCAGGCAGATCAAGCTTCTTCAATCACATGCCGAGCCATGCGTACAGTGCCAATGCCGCCCGCGCCATGGGCCGCGATAGGTGCTGCATTGATAGGCGGCTTCTCCTCGACGTGATTCGAGGGGTGGTGCGGAGATTGAGTGAGGAGATTCGCCGGTGAGGAGGGGAAGGTGCACAGTTGGACAGTTGGGTTAGGTAAGCACAATTGATGGCCTTCTGTCTTCACATGAAATAGTTGAAGAACTTGCCAGTATCCGCGAACAGGAACGCCATGACAGGACACTGAACAAGGCAGTCTGGAGGAAATATTGGATACGACGAGCAATTTCCCAATCCCGCGGGAAGATCTTGAAAGTGAGTGTTCCTCCGGGACCCATCAACCACGATGGCTGGCGAACACAGTGCCAAAAGGCGCAAACTTGACGACAACGACGACTCCGCCGAACACCCACTCTCTGTCCAACCTCTCCGCCGACGTCACGACCACTCTCGCGACAATGAAGCACCATCGCGTGATCAGTCCCGGCGAAATGGCAGTCCCAGTCGTCCTCACGAGACCTTTCAAGGTCCCGAGCCTGGTATCTCCAATGCAGATGCCATGGCTCTCGATCGCGACTGGTACAACTATGGCGAAGAAGGAGCCGTGCTAGGCGACGACTCGCACAACCCTTTCGGTGGGAACGAGGACACAACATGGGCCGACAAGGAGCGGGAGCGAGAGCTGCTGGAAAAGAAAATGGCTGCGAGAACGAAGGTCAATGCGAAATTTCTCCAACGACAGAAGGACAACGATGCGTGGGAGGCCAATCGCATGGTTGCGAGTAGCGTTGCGCAGACGAGGGATACGTACAATCTGAATGGACTGGATGACGATAATGAAGAAACGAGAGTACATTTGTTGGTTCACGATTTGAAGCCTCCCTTCTTGGACGGCAAGACGGTGTTCACGAAACAGCTGGAGCCGATCAGTGCGGTCCGGGATCCGCAAAGTGACATGGCAGTGTTTGCGAGGAAGGGCAGCCGTGTCGTGAAGGAGAAGAGGCAGCAGAAGGAACGGCAGAAGCAGGCTCAAGAGGCGACGAATATATCAGGAACGGCATTGGGGAATGTCATGGGTGTCAAGGAGGAGGACACGGACTCTGCGGCGCCTGCTGCGGCGGGAGATGAGGAGACTGGGAAGAACCAGAGCTCGAAGTTCGCGCAGCATATGAAGAAGCAGGACGCGGGACAGTCCGACTTTTCGAGGACGAAGAGCTTGAGGGAGCAAAGAGAGTATTTACCGGCATTCGCGGTGAGGGAGGAGTTGTTGAGAGTAGTGAGGGACAATCAAGTCACGATCGTGGTAGGACAGACTGGTTCGGGCAAAACGACGCAACTCACGCAGTTCCTATACGAGGACGGATATGCGAAGAACGGGATGATCGGATGTACGCAACCGAGACGTGTGGCAGCCATGTCGGTCGCCAAGCGTGTGAGCGAGGAGATGGAGGTTCCTCTCGGGGGTCTGGTTGGATATGCCATTCGATTTGAGGACTGCACAAGCAAAGACACCCAAATCAAGTACATGACTGATGGTGTACTGTTGAGAGAGTCTTTGACCAATCCCGATCTAGACCAATACAGCTGCATCATCATGGATGAAGCCCACGAGCGTGCGCTGAATACGGATGTCCTTATGGGACTGATCAAGAAAGTCCTCACCCGGCGGAGAGATCTCAAACTTATTGTCACCTCCGCCACGATGAACTCAGATCGTTTCGCTCGCTTTTACGGAGGAGCTCCAGAGTTCTTCATCCCCGGACGAACATTTCCTGTCGACATCCAATACTCCCGCTCTCCGTGCGAAGACTACGTCGACAGCGCAGTCCGACAAGTCCTCGCCATTCATGTCAGTCAGCCTACCGGCGACATTCTTGTCTTCATGACTGGTCAAGAGGACATTGAAGTCACCTGCGAACTAATAGCGGAACGCCTCGCCCAACTCAACGACCCTCCCAAACTCAGCATTCTTCCGATCTATTCCCAAATGCCGGCAGATCTCCAAGCGAAGATCTTCGACCGCGCCGCTCCAGGTGTTCGTAAAGTCATCGTCGCGACCAATATCGCCGAGACCTCACTCACTGTCGACGGCATCATGTACGTGGTCGACTGCGGCTTCTCCAAGCTCAAAGTCTACAACCCTCGCATGGGTATGGACACGCTTCAAATCACTCCCGTCTCTCAAGCCAATGCCTCCCAGCGTGCTGGTCGCGCAGGTCGCACTGGTCCCGGCAAGGCATTCCACCTCTACACTGAACGCGCTTTCCGCGACGAATTCTACATCGCCACAATCCCTGAGATCCAGCGCACCAACCTCGCCAACACCGTCCTCCTCTTGAAATCCCTCGGCGTGCGAGATCTCCTCGACTTCGACTTTATGGACCCTCCCCCACAAGACACCATCACCACCTCCCTCTTCGACCTCTGGTCTCTCGGCGCGCTCACCAATCTCGGCGACCTCACCCCTCTCGGCAAACTCATGACCTCCTTCCCCATGGACCCCTCCCTCGCCAAACTCGTCCTCACTTCCTCAACAGACTACTCCTGCGGCGAAGAAATCCTCACCATCGTCGCCATGCTCTCCGTACCATCCGTCTTCTACCGCCCCAAAGAACGCCTCGACGAAGCCGATGCCGCCCGCGAGAAATTCTTCGTCCACGACTCCGATCACCTCACCCTGCTCACCGTCTACCAGCAATGGTCCGCCAACGGCCGTCGCGACCAATGGTGCGTCAAACACTTCCTGCACCCGAAAGCTCTCCGTCGCGCGGAGGAAATTCGAAACCAAATCTCCGACATTATGAAGTCCCACAACTTATCCGTCGTATCGTGCGGCTACGACCTCGACATTGTGAGGAAATGCATCTGCTCTGGTTTCTACCATCAAGCCGCGAAACGCAAGGGGTTGGGGGAGTACATCAACCTCCGCACGAGCGTTTCGATGAATCTCCACCCCACTTCGGCATTGTATAACAGTGGCGACCCGCCGGATTACGTGGTATATCACGAATTGATCCTCACGAGTAAAGAGTACATGTCCGTCGCGACGAGTGTGGACGCGCATTGGCTGGCGGATCTGGGAGGGGTGTTTTATAGTGTCAAGGAGAAGGGGTATAGTCAGGGGACGGGGAGGAGGGAGGTGGAGTATTCGAGGAAGGGGGAGTTGGAGAGGGAGATGGAGGGGGATCGGAGGGTGCAGAGGGAGAGGGATGAGGTGGAGAGGAGGGAGAGGGAGAGGGAGAGGGTTAAGGGTGG
>JYJE01005856.1:0-44561 GCA_000983655.1 Zymoseptoria brevis | reverse complement strand
CCCCCCCACAAACGATCTGCAGGGGCCGCGGAGTTTCACATGTCAGATTCGATCCTCCACCATCCTGCACTTTCCTCTTTCGTCTTGTCCATCGTAATTCCTTCCTTCACTTCCATTTGTTGCTACGACTTCAACTCCAATACAAGAGCGATTGGACCTTGCGCGTGACGACATCATTGGTCCAAGGCAATTGCTCTATTTGCGCACTCGTGACACCCGCCGACCTCATTACGCTGAAACTTGAAGCTGGACTTCAATCTCACTGCGCATCCCGGCATAAGTACTTGACTCGTTGCATCTCATAATCGTCACGCCGAGGACATTCGACGGCATCTTGATCAGGCTGAGCAAGACTTCCTCAGTCATCTCGACATCACTTCTACTTCCTCGCCCTCAACAACACAACTCCATGACCGACCGCTAAGCACCACCCACAATCCTCCATCATGCTTCCGAAGGCATCCGAAGCCTACGAACTCGATCCCGCCGACACCTCACCCTTCCTCGACTCTTCTCGGCGCACCTCCAACGTTTTCTCCATCGACGACCTTGACCCACTCAAAATATCTCACCATCCATACACCGACGATGCCTCGCAACCACTACGGTCCGGCTACGACCACCATGATGAGAAGTTCTCGCCCGAAGAGCGCCAGTTCTCTTGGATAGAAACACAACGCAGACGAGGAGGAATCCTGGGCTGGCTCATACCTAGCAGGTTCGGGTGCATGCTCGCGACCCTCTTCTTCACAACATTACTGCTCTTGCTTGCAGCGGGCGGACTCTGGGTGAAAGAGATTGGAGGCGTACCATCAGATGGCGAGTCAGAACCGTGGTATCCCAGTCCAAAAGGCGGCACAGTGTCAAAGTGGAAGGAGAGTTATGCAAAAGCGGCGAATATGGTCGGACAGATGACAATCATCGAGAAGGTGAATGTCACTACGGGCACTGGCTGGAGAATGGGCATGTGTGTGGGTAACACAGCGGCAGTCAACAGACTGGGCTTTCCGAGTCTCTGCCTGCAGGACGGACCTCTAGGATTGAGGTTCGTGGACAATGCTACGGCTTGGCCAGCAGGCATCACAACCGGTGCAACGTGGAACAAGGACTTGATGTACCGCAGAGGACAAGCACACGGCTTCGAAGCGAAGAAGAAGGGGATCAACGTCATTCTCGGACCATCGATGGGGGCGCTGGGAAGACTGCCAGCAGGTGGGAGAAATTGGGAAGGCTTCGGAGCAGATCCCGTCTTGCAAGCTGTGGGCGCAGCTCAGACTATCAAAGGCATTCAAGACGCTGGAGTGATGGCAACAGCAAAGCATTTCGTCGGCAACGAGCAAGAACACTTCCGTCAGAGCTTCGAGTGGGGTCTGCCGAACTCGCTTTCGTCCAACATTGACGATCGCACGCTGCATGAGATTTATGCCTGGCCGTTTGCGGAAAGCGTGAGAGCCGGAGTTGCGAGTATAATGTGCTCGTACAATCAGGTCAACAACTCGTATGCGTGCCAGAATAGCAAGCTCATGAATGGGATCTTGAAAGATGAGTTGGGATTTCAGGGTTTCATCCAGAGTGATTGGCTGGCACAGAGGGCGGGAGTGGCCTCAACACTGGCTGGACTGGACATGACGATGCCGGGAGATGGATTGAGGTGGCAGGATGGTGACACACTGTGGGGAGGCGAGCTTACTAAATCTGTGCTGAACGGATCGGTCCGGATGGAGAGGCTGAACGACATGGCGTTGAGAGTGGTCGCGGCTTGGTATCAGCTCGGCCAGGATGACTCCTCACAATGGCCGAATGGATCGCTGAGCAGCTCGGCAACATTCAGCAGTTGGACGAATGACGAGGTGGGGAAGCTGTACGAGGGATCTCCAGACAGTACAGAGACAGGTCTCGTCAACCAATTCGTGCCTGTTCGCGTTACGGAAGAAGGAGGAGACCACGAGAAGCTCGCCCGTGAAATCGCAGCAGAAGGGATCGTTATGGTCAAGAATGACGACAACATCCTCCCACTCGCCAAAGACGGCTCCAACATCCATTCCAATCGCACCGGCAAGAAGCCTGGCGAGAAGATCAAGGTCGGCATATTCGGGCTCGATGCCTTCTCGCACCCGAAAGGACCCAATTCTTGCCCCGACCGCAGCTGCAACGAGTACACTCTCGCAGTGGGTTGGGGATCTGGATCCTCCGAGTTCCCGTATCTGGTCTCACCGTTTGACGTACTGAACGCCACGTTCGATCACTCTGCTGTCGAAGTCTCGGATTTTCCTCACAATGGCATCAAACTTGTTGACCGGACCTCGGAGAAGCAAGACCTATGCATCGTCTTCCTCAACTCTGACTCTGGCGAGGGCTACCTCGAATGGAATCATGTCAAAGGTGACCGCATCGACCTCATGCCTCAGAATCATGGCCACTTCCTCGCTGAAGAAGTCGCCAAATCATGCGGTGGCAAGAATCCTGATGACTCACCGAACTCCAACACGATCGCTGTCCTGCACAATGTCGGACCCACACTGCTTGAATCGTGGATCGATCTGCCCGGATTGAAGTCTCTCCTCATTGCCCACCTGCCCGGCCAAGAATCCGGCAATGCTCTGGCGGACGTCATCTTCGGCGATGTCAACCCTTCCGGACATCTACCCTACACCATCGCACACAAGGAAGAAGACTACGGCCCGAACAGCAAAATCCTCACCAAACCCAACCACCTCGTCCCACAACAAAATTTCACCGAAGGCTGGGCATTCGACTACCGCTACTTCGACCAACAAAACATTACACCCCGCTACCCCTTCGGCTACGGCATGAGCTACACAACCTTTGTCCTCGACCCTGTCGAACTCACCCTCCTCGCCCAGAAAATCTCTCCAACCCCAGCTGCCCGTCCGAAAGACGAAGTCTCCCCTCCCAAACTCGACACCACCCTCCCCGACCCACAATCAGCCGTCTTCCCCAAGAACTTCCACAAAGTCAAAAATTTCATCTACGCCTACCTCTCCCGCGCCTCCGATGCAAAGCCCCACGGCACTCCCTCGTTCCCCTACGGCTACGGCAAACACGATACCCCACACTCTACCTCCCCCGCCGGCGGAGCGGAAGGCGGAAACCCCGATCTCTGGACCGAGATCGTGTCCGTCAAAGCCCGCGTCCGCAATACAGGGAATATGGAAGGCAAAGCGGTGGTGCAGGTATACATCTCCTTCCCTCCCGAGTCGGAGAATGAGTTGGAAGAGGGCTTCTTTCCGAAGAAAGTGCTGAGGGGGTTTGAGAAGGTGCATGTGCCGGTTGAGGTTGGGTTTGGCAGGGGAAAGAGTGAGGGAGTGGAAGTTGAGGTTAGATTGACACGGAAGGATTTGTCATTTTGGAGTGTGCAGGAGCAGAATTGGGTGTTGCCGAAAGGAGGGTTTGGGGTGTTGGTGGGGTTTGGGAGTGGAGATTTTGAGGGAGTGGGGGCTACTGGTGTTCAGGGGACGGTTACGGTAAGGGATTGAGGTTCGGGACGGGATGAGGGTGGAGAGGATTTATTTTGCGCCGTGGACTCCTAAGGGCGAGACGGATGCGGCGTTATACAGGACTGGGATGGAGGATGGGGGTTAGGGAGATACCTTTGTCTTTTACAAGTGGCGTGGAGAGGCGTTCACCCTACGATTCTAATTCTGCAAATTTTAAAATGAATGAATCAGCACACTTCCTCCTGTTCCGAGAAAGTCTCGCACATTTCCGCAGCAACGACTCCTCCTCGCGCACATCTCTACCACCACCTGTTACAAAACCGCCAACGAAATAAACTCAAACGCATAATGATACCCCTCATCCGGCGTCCCCACCACCTTCGGAAGCCACTTCTCCACCCACTCGGACCCGTGCTCACCGACACTCATCGCTTTCAACGCCTCCCAGTGCTCCGTATACCACCCTGACTGATGCCAGTCGATCACCGCTACAATTCGCACTGGAACATCGCCCACCGCAGACACGAGAATATTCGACTGGTCGAGGTCGCTGTGCGTGAAGACCACGGCTGCGGAGTCGTTGAGGCCGTGGAGTTCGGGGATTTCGGGACGAGAACGGGTACCACTGATGAATGTGGCGAGGTGGTCGTGGAAGGCGGAGACGGAAGTAAAAGGAGCGGTGGGGAGGGAGAGAGCGTCGGAGAAGAGGATGTCGCGCAGAGGATGGCCGTTCAGAGCGCTGAGTGTCGGTCCTCCTTGGGCGCTTGGAGACTGGACGATGCGGCGCCAGGATTGGAGCATTGTGCGGAGTTGATCGCAGATATGGTCTTTCTCCGAAGCGGACAAGTCGGGCCATCGGCTCGATAGGGTGTCGCCGGCTACGAGTTCCATGTACAAGAATGTTTGATCGCCGTCGGTCTTCCAGCCGTGGATTTGCGGGACGGGCACTGAGGTCTGAAGATTCTTGGAGATAAACCGGATCGTTTGACCTTCGGCGATGGAGATGTCTTCGCCCCATTTCACGAGAAGGCGGAGTTCAGGGAAGATCACCGGATCCGGGCGGAAGGAGCGGAGGATGTCTATGCCTTGTTCTTCGGCGCGAGCGCGGACTTCAGCGGGACTGGGGAGTTTGAATTCCTCTGTGAATGTGCAGTCGTCGTTGGACGGGAGATCTTCAAGATGGACTTCGATGGGAGTTTGGATGGCCGCGAAGGAGTGCTGCGCCGCTTCCTCAGCCGTCTGCTCAGCCGTAGCATCCATATTCGAATTGTCGGCGTATTGCTAGATTGGCTGGAGCATCCATGGATGATGGTGAAGGTGAGAAGTGCACGCCAGGAATAGCGCAAGGAACAGAGGATGCAATTGAAGCGCGCGCTTCGAGGTTTCATCCTGCTTCCATGCGGCTAGTCCCGATTTGGATCCACATGAGTGGCCTTGCCTCGCAACTCAGAGATAGTCCGTCAGAGGACGGTGAAATGCTATAAGGCTCTGATAGCCATTGTACGACGATGTCTCTGATTTTTTAACAAGGTGACTGAGGGCGACGATCCCGGAGTGAGTGGGTTTCTTGTGCCAATTGCAAGCGTGTGAGCGCTCAGCTGACATTCCGTAAAGGGGAAAAGGAAGAGACCGAAACTGTCCGATTGCCAGTGGTGGACCACGAGGTGTGTTGCGAATCTCGTGGAGAGTGGGATACTGGTGCCGCCACAGAGAGGGCTGAACAAGCATAAAGATCCGCGGGACATTGTTGCGCAGGCGCCTCGCCACTAGACACTACGAGCAGGACTCGCAACTACGGCGTAGATCAGAAATCGCGCGACCATAGAGTACTCGTAGAGTAGCGTCGAGCAATACTGTATTTCTAAGCATGGAGTCTCCCGCCTTCAGTTGCGAGGCAGAGCTGCTATCAGCTCCGTGGGTCTCTTGCTCTCGCCCTCGTGAGCAGTCTCAAGCGGAAGCAGCACAGATCTTTTCTCCAGCTCTTCGACAACCTGCGAAACCCACCACTGGCAGTCTTTGACTTCCATCTTCGGCCGTCTAGCTCCATTACCGCTGACAGTTTTTAGACTCGGTCCCGGTGCATCAACCTCAAGACACACCCTCTCGAAGTCGTCCACGAGATGAGCTGGAGAAAGAAATCTTGAGTACAGCCCTTACGACTTTGGTATAGATATCACTCTCTATGCCTTAGTGATAGGCCTGCTATAGAGACGTCTGTATGGACCGTCTGTCTTACACCGCCACCACATACAAGTGAGGTCCGGATGACAGCGCATAGCGAGACGGACCTGCTTCCGGTCCGCGGCAAAGATTGAGAGATGCGTTGAGCTTGAGGTCGACGCTACTGCTGGAATAAGGTTCGTGGCGTTGCGGCTTCCCGTGTTAGTTCTAGTGGCTGACGTCGCCTTAGAGTTGGGATTTTCTGCAGGCACAGGGCATCTTTGGTCCGGGCAAGCACCAATACCTTACCTTACCGTACTTTGCTAAGGTATGCGACTTCTTGGAGAACATCAAGCTCGAACACCGCCTCTTGATCCATACCTCTTTCCCTCGCTGCGTCCCTCTTACAGCTATACCAACAACAACATCATCCTCCGAACTCGAACCGACCCGTCTTCGCTGGTATCAGTACCGTCTGCATTCCCGCATTACGTTGGCTATCTTTACATTACATTATATACTTGAATCCGCCACCCTCACCGTCTCTTCCAATCTACGACAGAACTCGCCCAAGGTCCTCAGCACCAGAAACATCACGACCTAAGGATACACACAACTCGAGCTTGAGTAGTTTCGTCCGTTCCACATACACCACCGTCACGGGACCGCCAGCATGGTCTTCGTCGACAACAAGCAGGTGTCCAGCAAAGAGGAGAACCGTCTCAAGGAGGACAACGATCGCAAGAAGTACTGGAAGAAGTGGGGACCCTACACTGCTGAGCGACAATGGGCTACCGTCCGCGAGGATTACTCGTGAGTTCAGAGCCACTCTCACTCAAGCCAATGCCTCTCTTACTGACATTGCACTTCTAGCGCCGATGGCGATGCCTGGAGCTCTTTCACCTACGACATGGCTCGCAGCCGAGCTTTCCGATGGGGTGAGGACGGTATCGCTGGTGTCTCGGACACTCACGGCCGCATGAATATTGCCTTTGCTTTCTGGAACGAGAAAGAGTGAGTCTTCCGATCTTGTCACTCAATGCCTGCATTCACTGACATACCTCGCAGCGGCCACCTCAAGGAACGTCTTTTCGGTCTTTCCAACCCTCAAGGTGTTCACGGCGAGAGCATCAAGGAGTGCCATTTCCACCTCGACAACACTCCCACCCATTCGTACATGAAATTTCTCTACAAGCTTCCCCAAGAAGCTTTCCCATACGAAGACATCATCAAGGAGAACGCCCGAAGAACGAAGAAAGAGCGAGAATACAATTTGATTGACACGGGCATTTTCAAGGACAACAAGTATTGGGACATCTTCATCGAGACTGCAAAGGAGGATGACAACCCGGATGAGCTGTTGTTCCGTGTGACGGCGTACAACCGTGGACCCGAGCCAGCAAAGTTGCACATCCTCCCTCATGTGTGGTTCCGCAACACGTGGGCATGGGGACGTGATTCGTACAAGCCCAGCATCAAGCAGACTGACCCTCTCACGTCTCACATCGAGCACCGCGAGATTGGAGAGCGCTTCTTCCAGTGCTCGCCTTCGCCCAACAGCTGCGGCAACGAGGCTGATATCGAACCCGAATTCCTATTCACCGACAACGACACCAACTTTGTTGACCTCTGGGGTTCAAAGAAGAACCAAACACCATACGTCAAGGATGCTTTCCACAAGCGTGTAGTCAAGGGTGACAAGAAGGCTTGCAACCCAGAAAAAGTCGGAACAAAGAGTGCAGCATGGTATGCCTTCGATCAGAACAAGGGTGTGGCTCCTGGCGAGTGCGCCGTCATCCGTATGCGAATCTCCACGAAGAAGGACGATGGCTATCTCGATGAGGAGAAGTTCGATCAAGTCATGGAGGACCGTCTTGCCGAAGCGGATGAGTTCTACTTCAAGATCAACCCGATGCCCATGTCTGACGATCTCCGCAACATCCAACGCCAGGCGCTGTCAGGAATGATGTGGTGCAAACAATACTACCACTTCATCTGGGATCAGTGGGCGAATGGTGATCCAGGCATGCCACCACCACCGCCGGAGCGAAAGTCGGTGCGAAACGCCCAATGGAAGCACATGCATTTGGATGATATTCTCTCCATGCCTGACTCCTGGGAGTATCCGTTCTTCGCTGCATGGGATAGTGCCTTTCACTGCATCCCGCTTTCCATGATCGACCCTGCTTTCGCCAAGAAGCAACTCGACCTGTTCACGCGCGAGTGGTATATGCATCCGAACGGGCAGCTGCCAGCTTACGAATGGAACTTTGGCGATGTCAATCCTCCCGTCCACGCTTGGGCGACTTTCCGCACATTCAAGATTGAGCGCAAGATGTACGGTCGTGAGGATCTCGACTTTCTCGAGCGCGTCTTCCAGAAGTTGCTCATGAACTTCACCTGGTGGTGCAACCGGAAGGATTTCGACGGCAAGAATGTGTTCGAGGGAGGCTTCCTCGGTCTTGACAACATTGGCCTGTTCAACCGATCGGATCCTCTCCCGACTGGAGGCAAGCTCGAGCAGGCCGACGCCACTGGATGGATGGCATTCTACTGCTTGAGCATGTTGAACATTGCGCTTGAGCTTGCCAAGCACCGCCGCATCTACGAAGATATTGCTTCCAAATTCTTCGAGCACTTCGTCCTCATCTCCGACGCCATGCAGTACAGGGCCGGCAGCGAGTCGAAGTCTCTGTGGAATGACGAGGACGGCTTCTACTACGATGCGATCTCCTGGGGTGGTCCATACTCTCACCAGATGCCAGTTCGCTCCTTGGTGGGTCTCATTCCAATGTATGCCACTCTGACGCTGGAGCCACAAGTAATCAACAGATTCCCGTCATTCAAGAAGCACATCGAATGGTTCTTGAAGAACAAGCACGAGGTGGCATCTCGCAACATTGCCAGCATGACCAAGCGTGGCAAGGACGATCGGCTGCTGTTGTCTCTGGTCAGCGAAGATCGTCTCCGATCACTTTTGAAGTACATGCTGGATGAGAAGGAGTTCCTCAGCCCGTACGGTATCCGATCGCTCTCAAAGCACCACAAGGATCATCCAGTGTCAATGGACGTCAACGGTCAAACATACTCCGTCAGCTACATTCCCGGTGATTCCGACAGTGGTCTCTTTGGTGGCAACAGCAACTGGCGTGGACCAACCTGGATTGCCGTCAACTTCTTGCTCATCGAGTCTCTCCTCCGATTCTACATGTTCTACGGCAACACCTTCAAGGTGGAATGCCCGACTGGCTCGGGTGATTTCATGCATCTCGGACACGTCGCCGAGGAGGTTCAACACAGACTGCAGCATTTGATGGCTGCCGACCATACCGGTCGCCGCGCTATCCACGACGGCAACGATATGCTCGACTTTGATGCTCACTGGAAAGACAACTTGTGGTTCTACGAATTTTTCGACGGCGATTCTGGTCGTGGCCTTGGTGCCACTCACCAGTGTGGTTGGACTGGACTCATGGCCAAGATCATTCAAGACACTGGGTATGTCGCAAATTGTTTAACTATCGCTTCCTCTACTAACACAATCCCAGTGTCAACTGCCGCCTCCCTCAAACTCCTCGCTCTCCTTCCGTTGCGGCAGCTCACTACTTCGACGACACCTTCTCCCGCCAACGTCGCGCCTCTCTCGGTCCCCGTCGCCCAACAGGCCTCGCCCGATCTCTCACACGTACCCGCTCCATCGGCGCACGCAGCGACTGGGGCAGTGCAACCGGCGAGACCACACCTGGAGACAACACCGCCGCTCCGACCGAGAATGGCGAGGATGACGACGATGACGATGGCGAGACTTCAGGTCAAAACGGCAAGCCCGCCCGCCAATGGACCATCTACCGCGAGGACGGCGACCCGAACGTCGGCAAGCCAAGACCAGAAGACGATCCAGATGATCCGATCAACCGATATGTGCAGGATCAGCTGGCGCGCATCAAGAGTCATGAGAGTGCCGAGATGGCGGAAGAGTTGGCGGCGCAGAATGATGGGGCGAATGATGACTTGTGATGAGTTGAGGAATGAAGGAAGTGTGGTGCTTTGAGAATCGGCGACCTGTGATGAGCATTGCTGTGGAGTTTTGACTTGGGGTTGGTGGAGCATTCCTGAGAGGTTGGGACTACGGGACAAGTTGCATGCCTCCTACTACTAGATGAAGACGACTACATTATTGTTATATAGACCTCCAGAGCCTAGATGATGAGACCTGAACTTTTCTTCCTCTTTGCCACCATCAAATGAAGAAACTCGCGAATCTGTGAACTGAGGTCTATTGATGTGCTTGTCGTTTGTGGGCCCATTTTTACGCGTAGTATTGACTCAAGAAAGACGTTGACATGGTGTTGACACGGTGAGGCATTACAACACCGTGTTAACACGCTTCTTCATTCTGACAAACATTTTGGAGTTTGACACGCATTTTGGAGTTTGACATGCATATCAGATTCGACACGGCTTTGATGCTTGACATGAACATGGGCTAGCTTCCATTCTTGCCGAGCCAATGAGAGAAGAGCAGACACATAGCACATGCAGCGTGAGAGATAGCAGTGTCAAAGGACAGCACGGCGAACAATCAAACGTGGAGAGGTCATGAAACGTCTGAATACGTTCACTGTCCTGTCGTTCATACTGAGTTGTGTTGAAAAATCCGTACTGAAAACCAAGGGGTATCATTCATCCTGCACATGCAATCAACCCAACCCATATCCGTCCGGGATTGCTTACAATCCATACCGAAATGTCAGTTTCGCATCTCCTCGTCTTTCTGCCTCCCAACCCAACCAGCCTTTCAACTTCTCCAAGCCGATGATTCTCGCGAAGCGAGAACTAGCTCTCTCCGGGACGAGCACGTCGCCGATTAACTCCTCTCGTGCTTTGTCGTCTTCCGTCCAGCCATTAACAATCCTCTCTCGGAAGCGATTCTCCCTCACGAGTAAGACCCGGAAGAGGACAAAGCCTGCAAATGCGACGAGAACGCAGACCAGCAAGACGGTGAAAGATCGAACGTAGCCTGCATCTCGATCTTGCGGCGTGAACAGCACAGAGACAAACACTCCCGCGAGATTCCCCCAGCCGTTGATACCGAGTAATATCGCTCGCTTACCCGGTTCAGGGGTGTTGTTCGCTAACCAGGCGACCGTCAGCGGTGAAGCGATGAAAGATCCGGACAGCAGGACGCAGAGCGCGAAGTAGCGAAGCCAGTACTGCGACACCGGGGTAATCACCGCAATGACCAGCCCGATGACGAGGAGTACCAGTCCCCACAGTATCGGCACGAGACGTTGACGACTGCGATCCGACCAGATGGTGAAGGCGAAGAGGACGAGGGCTCCGCAGGCAAAGGGTGGTGCGGAAAGGAGATTTGATGCGGCGGGAGAGAGATTCAAGGATGGAGAGAGGTCGGAGACGACGATGGGGAGGAGCACGCCGAAAGCCGTGGCGGGCATGGCGGAGAGGATGTTGATGAGGAGGAGATGCCAGATTTGAGGGTTGAAGATGGCCGCGAGGATTTCTTGCCGGGTGAGGCCGGCGTCGGCGGTTATGGATTGGGAGGAGATGTGAGGGCGGAGTGTGTTGTTGGAGGTGGAGTGCAGGAGGCGGGCGGAGGAATGGGAGCTGGGATTGGAGTGGGAAGAGTAGGAGCGGAAGAGGCCTTGTTCTTCGGTGGAGGTGCGGGTCGTCGTGTATTCGTGGGTGTCGTTATCGTCGTCGTCGTCGTCGTCGTCGGCGGCTTCTTTGCTCGTTTCTGAGATGGTGTTTCCGAGATCTCGTCTCATTCGCTTTTCTGCCCATGTTTTCTCCTCTTCGTTGAGGAACCACGCCGTGTCTGCAGACCTGGGCAGCCATACGAACCCGATCAATGCCACGGTCATAGTTGTACATCCTTCAATCAGAAACAGTACCTCCCAGCTCTTCCATCCCGATCCAACTGCCATCGCTTCGACTGTCGATGAGGGCGGCAGTTGTGGTCCCGAACTCCCTCCTCCTCCATCACCTGGAAACCTCGAAAACACCGCCCAGCTCAACATCCCACCCAACACGCCGGCCACAGCGGTCATACCATAGAACCACCCTAACCTGACCGCAAACTCGAACTTGGTATAAAACAGACTCAAATAGCTTACCGCAGTCGGGTAGAATCCACTCTCCAACATGGCGATGAGCGTCCTCAAAACCACCAGATGCCACCTTTTCCGCACCCAAATATGTCCGACCGTCGCCAGACCCCAAAGACTCATGCACAGCGGCACATATCTCCGCATGCCGAAGCGCCGACCCAGAGCGGCGCCCACGGGCTGCAGCAGCACGAAGACGAAGAAGAAGACCGCCATGCTAAGGTTTATGTCCGAGCGGGAAAGGCCTGTGTCGTGGGTGAAACCTGCAGTTTCGGCATTGCCGATATTACTCTTGTCGAGGCTATTAAGCAGGAAAAGTATAGCGAGAAAGCTGAGGAGGAGGGTGTCGAGTTTGCGGACTGTGCGGCGGTTTAAGGCGGTGGAGGAGGTGGAGGGGCAGGCGACAGCGTCATCGTCGAGGTCGTCGTCGCTGGGGACGGTGTGGGACCGTCGATTGTACATTGTCGTCGGCTCGGTGGTGTCTAGACTCAAGGTGCTATGTTGTTGTGCTCCTGCTCCTGCGTGCTCTTCCTCCTCCTCTTCCGCTTCGTGCTGTTTCTCCGATTCCTGAGATCTGTGGAGTGTGCGGAGCTCATAGTCGGCAGGAGATCCTGGCATCAAGTTATGGCGTGGCAGCTACATCAAAGACTTCCGCGTTATAGCAGCACATGACATGCGGAGACATTGCTTGTGTGTGGGAGGTTGCAGAAGGTGAGGTCAGCTGGAGGCCGGGAGTTTCACTCACAAGCGACGACCCGACTAGCCGGGCACTAGTCGGGTGATGACCTATACTGTTTTTGTCACACTACATGCCTCGTTCGCACGCACTCCTGACCTGCAGTTCCTTAGCATCGAATTGTTAGGTCCTGACAGCTGTGCTGAACTCACAACAGGGTTGGAGGCAAAGTGAGTGCAGCAAGAACACATTGATCTAGTAACGACTGTGATATCTGAGTTAGGCCTATCAGAAATTCAAAATGCAAGCACTTTCTTCTCTCTCATCCTCCTCTCATGCAGACATCGCACCCCCTTTCCCTAACGTCCTCTTTGCTGTGATTTGTCGATTGGAAAGAGTCGGAGCACGAAGGCGGGCCATCGTCTTGGGCATCTAAAGCCAGACACATCCGGTTCCCTCCTGGCCGCAAGCCATCTGTGCATCGCAAATAGTCAGTAAACACCCTTTACTAGCCAGAACCGACAGCTCATTCACGACTCACGACGTTGTTGGTGTTTCCAGGGCACTGCCACAGGTCGCAAGGAGCGACCTGGCCGTTGCAGCGACAGTCGGTCTTGCCGACGATGTTGCCACCGTTGCAGGCGGGGAGGATGACGCCGCAGTCCGCGCGGGCTTCGAGCTCGGCCGGCGCAGCGAGAGCGCCGGCGGCGAAGAGGGCGATGAGGGTGGTTGTGAAGAAGTTCATGTTGGCGGTGGTGATTTGGTTGGAAGTTTGGTGGTGTGGCTTTGGTGGTTGGGCAGTTGAGTTTGGAGTTGATTGTAGAGTGTTCGCTTGAGTTGTGGAGATTCGAAGGAGAGAGGGAGGTTCTCTTCTGTTATATGTGATTTCTCACACCGCTGGACATCTTCTGGGCATCGTCATGGTCCCAAGTCGAGAGCCTCGTGCATAGCTGACCGGTTGGTATATTGAGAGTGCTTCTTCGATAAGTGCTGCAATCTTCAGTTCTTTGAGACCGGTCAAAGGTTGGTGTAACAGCGTTTTCAGCTCTTCGAGAGCGGTCAAATGTTCAACTGCGAGCACAGTAGCTTTCGGCCTCATAAATATGGGTCCGAATCCTCCACTGATCCCGAGAGTTGCAACGTTGTCGTCCGGAAGTCATTCCTGTGCAACGAGCTCAGCTTTGCGATGACTGCCGATCTTGAAGGCACTCCGTATGAGAAGACCGAGTCTAGTTCTGCACAGCCTATCAATCATCGGTGCGTGAGCACTGTAGCTCATAGCCTCGCACCACCGTTCAAACCCTGGTGCATCTCTGTCGATTTCTGAGTGATACGCTGTCGACGGCTGAACTTCTGCCCGACGATCTCGTTGCATTTCCAATCAATTTTGGAAACGTTTGTTCAGGACCGGTCAACACTGGAATGTGGACACAGCAGCTTCCAGCCGCAAGACTGGTCAAGTCATGGTATATCTTTCCATGTGACTGAGCACGATGTCGTACATGGCTGTATCCATTGCAATTGGGAGCGAGCTCAGCTTTGCAGAGACGATCCTTTCTGAGCATTTTGATTCTTTTCGTGTTGCATGTTCAGCAGTGTCAATGTCGACTTCGGTCGCCAACAAGACATGTTTGACTCCTGCCTATATCGCTTCGAGCGGAGTCCGGTGATGATCATGACTTTGAAGAGAGCGATGCCACTTGATCTGATACGTCGAAGAGCACCGCGTGTCAGGAGACGTTGCACATGACGTGAAGTCGGGATGCTGCCCGCCTCTTCCGTGCGACGCTCAGCCGCCTCAGCCAAATGACCATGGGTCGCATGCGTGTAACCAACATCGAGAAAGGTGAGGACGATATTTCTACACTGCATAAAGTTGTGTGGAAGATGGTGAATTTATCTGGCAAACAGTAATAGCTCGGGGTATTATCTTTATCCTCTGCATCTAGGTCCAAACGACTTCTATGAAGCCTATTCAACCAAACCCTTTCATATCGCCGCGTATTGTCCCGTAGGATCTTGCTTTACCACCATCTCATCTATCCCATCTATAGCCCGAATCCGCGCGAATCATCAGCGCAAAGAGAAAGAAGGACGCCAGAGAAATGCACTTTTCAAGGGGTCCGCCCTCACAGTAGAAAACACCTCAACGCCTCCCAGATAATCCATGCTGCCTTCGACAACGCAAAGTCCAAGCACAGATCCATCTCCGCGCCAAGCACCACGCCATGCATCATTATCACAAGCTTACGCCTCGTCATCCGTGTCAGGAGGATGCGGCGTACCCTTGGGGCTGTTCAGCCACTCGATATGCCTCAGCCGACGACGCACCTCACGCTCCTTCTGTTGAGCACGCGTCAACTTTTTCTTTTTCCTCGCGCGGAACTTCATGTCACCACCGTCCTCTGCTTCGCTCTGAGCGCCGGAGCCGATGGGAGTGCCGTTGGTGGACGGCGCAGCAGAGCTGACGGCTGTGGAAGGAGCAGCGGATGAGACGGCGGATGAACCTGGACGAGAGTCCTCGAAGCGGTCGAGAGACACGGCGAGGTGGCCCTTCTGGGTGAGGCGTCCAGCGTCGACGTGCCATTGTTCAGGGCAGAGGGCGCCGACGAATTCTTCGTTGTGGGAGATCATCACGACACCACCCTTGTAGTCGCGGATGGCGACCGCGAGACCACCGAGAGAGTCACGATCCAAGAAGTTGGTCGGTTCGTCGAGGACGAGGAGATGGGGGTTGTTCCTGAGACTGATGTTAGTGTTTTAAAATCTCGCTATGAAGACCTCGATTGACTCACCACATGGCACCGGCAAGCACGACCTTGACCTTCTGGCCACCAGACAGACCGCTGATCTCGTTGTGGTTGGCAATCTCCGGGTCGAGGCCAATATCCTCAAAGTGCTTGGAGATGACCTTTGGCTCAAGAGTACGGAAACCAAGACCTTCTCTGCTGGCCTCGTGATCGTCAAACTCCTGGATGAGCTTCTGGAAGCCGTACTCGAGAAGAGTCTCACGCGAGATCATGGTGTTGTGCTTGGGCAGCCAGTTCACCCACTTCACCTCGTACTGGAAACTCTTCTTGTACTTTTGTCGACCGATGAGAGCCTCGATCTGACGAGCACCGTTGCCATCGGGAAGCTGGATAAACTTCGCCATCTGCGCCTTGTCTTCCTCGGTCAACACACGAGTCTGCTTCATGAGGACTTCACGATCGTCACCGTTGGCGTAACGCCATTGCAGGTACTGGTTGGGAGTCTTCTCCATGTGCATCTCGACGTGCTCCAGGGCATGCTGCTTGATGTACCCGATACGCAAGTTGGGATGCTTCTCGACTTTGCCCTGCTGCGGCACGGTCTCGCCGGTGAGGACTTTGATCAGAGTTGACTTTCCGGCTCCGTTGGGTCCGATGATGGCGACTCTGCTGCTAAGGGTGAGAGCGCCGCTGACTTCGAACAAGTTGGGCTTCGTTGCGCCGGGGTAGGTGTACGTGCAGTTGGTCATGCGGAGGATAGCACGAGTGTTGGACTTGACACCGGTGAGGATTCCAGGAGGCGGGAACTTGAACTGCACCTGAGATGCGCTGAGAGTGTAGTAGCTCTTGGCCTCTGGGCGGACCTTGACCAAATCAGCGAGGTTGCCCTTGTAGTGGACAAGCTTCTTGTTCTCATAGTTGTAGACGTCAGTGCAGACCTCGTCGAGGAAAGCAGAGTCGTGAGAGACGATCAGCGAGCTGATGTCGGTGTGAGTCTTGAGGTAATCCTGCAGCCACTTGACGTTGGCAACATCCAAATGGTTGGTAGGTTCGTCCAGCAGGAACACGTCGGCGCGCATCAACATGGCTCTAGCCAAGGCCAGCTTCATCTTCCATCCACCAGACAGACTACCAACTTTTTGCTGTTGTCGGCCTTCGGGTCCAGAGCTGAAGCCGACCTCCTCCAAGACTGCGGAAATGCGCTCCTTGCCCTCGCTCTTGATGTCGGGGTCCTTGAGACAGTACTCCAGAATTGTGATCTCAGCATCCTCACCCTGATTGTGCTCAACGAAGCAGGTCTTGACCTCATCCTGAGGAGGGAAACCATCGAGCTTGCCAGTCGCGATAGAACGCATCAGAGTCGATTTTCCGGCACCGTTGCGACCGCAGAGGCCGTATCTGTGGCCCTTGAGCAGACGCAGATTGGTGTGAGAGAGCAACAGCATTCCTCCATATCCGAGGGAGAAGTTGGCATTGACAATCTCGACCTCTCCGTCATCTTCCTTCTCTGGCACACCGTACTTGCGAGTATCCTCGGCGGTGTAGAACGAGAGGACAGCCTGCGCCACAGTGGTCGCTTTGCCATCGTCCATCAGCGGCTGCAAGTATGGCTCGACATTGCGAACCACGCGGTTGAGCACGCGCTGGTTGGCATCTTCTGCAACACACTCTGAAATGAACTTCTTCGCGTGTATCCACAACTCTGAGTCGCCCGGGTAGTTGAGCAGGCCTCCGTTCTGCTTGATCTCCTTCTCGAGAAGAGCAGCGACCTCGTCCGGCTGCGTACGCTCAATGGGTTGAGACGAACGGCCCTCAGCTCCAGACTTGACCTCGCCCAGAGCCTTGTTGATGACATCGAGCGCCCTTTGGCCAATCTCGCGGACTTCTGGAAGCGACGCACGATCACGCACTGACTGGACACCAGGCTTGAGCTTGGGCAAGAAAGCCCGAGCCTCGATAGGGTCGTGAACGAGCTTGGTCAAGTTCTCGGTGACCACGACTGTCTGACGGAGAACCTCTTGCGGCGTGGTAGGTGTGTTGAGCGAGCGCTCGAGGAGTGGTGTGAGCAGAGCCAGAACAGGAGATGTCACAACCGTGACGAAAGTTGTCTGGCTGAGAGCGTGGATTGCAGCTCTTTGCGCCTCAGCGCTCGGGTCTTCCATGCTCTTGATCAGGAGGGGTATCCGTGGAGCAACGTCGTCGTTTTGCAACAGCGCTGTCATGCTGTTCATGGATTTGATAGCCTGCTTTGACACTTCTGACTTGAGATCGTGCATGCCAGCCTCGACGATGGGAATCATGGTGGCCAAATGTCTGCCCAGTGCTTCGCGAAGCACATCCTTGTTCTCTTCCACCTCTTTACTCTCCATGCCCATCTTCGCATCGTCGGCCATACGTCCGATCAGCTCGAATGCACCGACTGTGCCTTGCCACTTTCCGGTCTTTTTGCGCAAGTAAGTGAGGAGGACCGGGAGAAGGCCGTACACTCTCCCTTCGGAGGAGAGGTGGCCGTAGAGAGCGTCGATCGCGTAGCGGGCGCCTTCTTTCACAGCTGATCCTCGATCAGCGAGGGCATCCAGCGCACACGGGAGAAGTGCTTGTTCTTGGAGGAGAAACACGACTTCGCTGAGACGAGCTTTTGGTGGGAAACGCTCAAAAATCGCGCCGAGTGCGAACATGGCGCCCTCTCTCCTGGGTGCGGTTTTCTTGTCTCCTGCGGCCTTTAGAACCTCTTCAAGGACGCCATAGGCGGCAAGTCCTCGAGCACCCACACTGTTCAGGAGAACATCTGTGAGGGCGTAAGAGGCGTCAAGCGACTCCTGGGAGGTCTTTGAGGTGTAAATCGTCTTGTTGAGAGCGGCAATGTCGTCTGGCGACGGAGCAGCGCTCTTGCTGGAGACCATGATGGGCTGCATTGGCGGCGACTCGGGGTGAGGCATAGCCCTCGGTCGGGGAGAAAAGGGTGGTGAAGTCTCGGTTGGTGGTCTTGGTCGTGAGGAGGCCGCTGAAACTTTTCGGCGAGGGCAGGTCTATGAATAAGCAGCTGAAACCGGCGATCTGATGCGCCCGGCGGTGCGAACTGCGTCTGATGGCCTATGGCAGAAGATGTTCTGCCGTGGCCGTCAAAGGCAGATGGGGAGAGGAAGAGGGAAGAGTTGTGGCTAGCACAAGGTGTTGTGGTGAGAGAGTAGGAAGGAGCGATGCAGGAAAAATTTAGGTGAACCTGTCGGCTTGAGACACTTGCCCACGAGCCGGAGTTGGGAAACTTTCAATCCGCTTACCGATAAGATAAACCTCCGCGCGCAGGGGTCGGTCCAATCTGCTGGGAGCCGCATATTCACATGATCTACGAAAAGTATTGAAATGCCGCAGACCAAGGCAGTCTTACGTTCACAGTCACAACGTACAGTGCTCACCAACGTGCCCATTACTGCGCCACGGCTTGTTGGCAGATGAAGGTACTTTAGCAGGACGCCTCTTACGACAAGTACGAGGTCAGTGCTGCACAAGCAGACTCAACAGGACATCTTCAGAACGTGTACACATCAAGTGAGCTGTGACACATTGGAAAGCGAGCAGGTCACCTGTATAGAACTTGTGTTGTCGACCCTCTTGTACCCGTGCCGTCCATGCTCAAATGCAAGATGCAATTGTATCAGTCGAGGGCAGCACAGGAAAAGCCTCGTTGGTGCAATTATCAAGCCTAAAACTCCGCTGCTTTCATTCCAGCCGCAGCTGTTCGCAGCATTGCCATGTCTCGAGGACCTCTTTCATGATCCCAACGCACCCCCATGCTCACCAGAAAACATCAACCACTGCCACTTGAACTTAGCGGGTGGTGGCCTTGACCTTTGGTGCGGCACCCTTTGCTCCCTGCTTGCCAACGACACTAAATTACAGTCAGTATGGTGGTGCTTATGACTTTTGACACTGTGCGACATACCGTCCGGTGCTGTGAGCAGCGGCAGTCTTGGCCTTCTCGGCCTTCTTCACGCTCTGGGCGGCGGAGCGCTTCTCCTTGCCAGCCTTGATAGCCTCTGCGCGGGCAGCAGTGCGAGCCTCGGGCCTCTGAGAGCGGCGCTCCTTGATGACATCGAGGGAAGCACCAACGACGGCACGCTGGGCCTTGACTTGCTTGCGGCGGCGGCTCTTGGCTTGCTCCTGTGTGGTGTGTAAGTTTTCTGCCCAAAATCCTAGCGGTCCATCACGGTGGATCGTACCTCAGAGATACCCTTTCTCCGCGCGCGCCTGCAGAGGACGGTCCATGCAATGCGACGAGGGTTCTTTCGCTGGAGGAAGAGAGACTCGGTCTTGCCGTTCTGGAAGCGGAAGATCTTGCTGTCGGAGCGGACGAAGAGCTTGCCCTGTAGACAATCGTGTTAGCGATGTGCTCTCACGTCCAGTTTCCAAAGAGTCTCCAGTTTCCAACGAGTCTCCGCTCCGAATGTCATGTGTGTGCTGCTGTCTTTCCCACGTCTTCATCCTTCACCATCTTCGGCCGTCTGGATGTTCCCAATCTTCAATACTTTCGACACCACCAAACAATCGCGCAGCTCCTCTATTCACGAGGCCTTGACCTTCATCTTTTCCAGCAATTGGACACACATGACACTCGTAGCGGCGGCTTTGATCGAATCGGTGCAATCGGAGACCGGGCGTTGCGCTTTGCCAGGAGAGGGCTGTATCGTACCTTTCCAGGGTAGATCTTCTGACCGGAGAAGGTATCGTCGAAAGTACGCATGTTGGCGGCGATATACTGTTGTTGTCGGGGGTTAGTTGGGGCGTCGCTGCCTTTCTGATCTTCGTCGTCGTTCAGTCCGAAATTCGTGAGAGAGGTGTGGTGCCAAGAGACTTGCGGTATGGAAGGAACGCTCAACGGGCTGGCATATTTAGCGGCGGGCTGCTTCAGCCAGCAGAGAGAGTCCCCGATTGCGATGGAATACGAAACATATCGTTCAGGAGGAGGCTCTTCAAACAGTATAGGCAGCGATTGAGGCACTGACGTTAGGTCATTTCGTGTCCGCATTAATCTCAGCGAGGACTCAACTTTGCTGAGCCATCTCTTCAGTGACTCGCCCGCCACCGTTCGAATCGCAGGCCAAGTTGAAATACCAGAAGACACGTCCGGAAATCTGTACAACACCTTAGACCGCGCACCTAACCGACATGTGCGTGCGTCACAAGATCATCTCTTCAGCACCGTTACCATCACGGGGAGACTCTTGTTCGAGCCACCACATGCATCATCACTGGGACCACAAAGCGAATCAAGCGTCCTTGCTTTTCTTAAAAGTACATCATTCTGCTCGAGTCAAGAAAGCAGTCGTCAATCGCCATTCCCACGTAGCCCTGTTCGATCCATTGCCATTCGTCTGGAGCACGTCATTCAAGCAGCTGCCTTGACGCAAGTACTTAAGCCTCCTCTCCCTCCTTGAGAATGGTTCCCTGGCCACCCTCGGGGTATTCGTCAATCTTCTTCTCGAAACGAGCCTCAATCGCCTTGAGCACCTCCATGTCGCGCTCTGAGCTGACGAAGCTGATGGACACACCCTTGGTACCGAAACGTCCAGCACGACCGACGCGATGAAGGTAGGTGTCGGCGGCCTGGTTGAGAGTCTCCTTGTCGGTAGCGCCAGGGTTCGTTGGAGAGTCGGGCATGTCGTAGTTGATGGCCAAGTTGATGCGCTCGATATCAATACCACGGCCGAAGACGTCCGTGCTGACACAGATACGCTTGTCGTAGTTCTTGAACGCCTGGTAGCGCTTGATGCTGTGATGGAAGTCAGTATGTTGTTCCAATGTTCGATCCTGCTACACAATGCACTTACCGCTCCTCCTGGTTGAGGTGACCGTAGACAGCGATCGAGGGGAAGTTGCACTCGCGGAGGAGGCGGTCCAGCTCGATCGCGCGGTTGCTGGTCTTGACGAAGATGATGACTTGGTTGTAAGTCAACTCATCGAGCAGATCATTGAGGCGGCGGTTCTTCTCATCCTCCTTGCTATTGAGGTAGTACTGTTGGAGACCGTGCAGAGACAGCTTCTTCTCGTCGTCGATGAAGAGTTCGAGCGGAGTCTGCATGAACTTCTTGCAGATGGGTCGAACCGCCTGCGACAGGGTGGCCGAAAACATCATGACCTGCTTTTGGGGTGGAGTCGCGCGGAAGATCTCCTGCACATCGCGGCGCATGTCTGTGGGAAATCAGCGATTTGTACACGGCATCAGGGAATGTTGGGACTTACCAATCTGGTCGAGCATCTTGTCACACTCATCCAACACGAAGCGTTGCACGCTGCCGAGTCGCAGCTTCTTCTCCCTGACGAGCGCGTTGAGACGACCAGGGGTGGCAACGATGATGTGTGGGTGAGTCTCCTTGTTCTTCAACAGCTTCTCATTCTCCTTGATATCGGTACCACCGTAGAACACCTCGGTCTTCACCTCCGGCATGTACTTGCTGAAGCGAATGTACTCGTTCTTGATCTGGAAGGCCAACTCGCGGGTGTGGCACAGAACCAGGACGCTGACTTCGCCATTGACTGGCTCCATCTGCTGAAGGGTGGACAGAACGAAGACGGCTGTCTTTCCGAGACCGGACTTTGCCTGGCAGAGAACGTCGGTACCCAGAATGGCCTGTGGGATGCAGTTTTGTTGGACTGTGGAGCGATAATGTTAGAGCGTGTTCGTCCAAATCGTGTATGCGCGAAACAAGTGCGGTCAGAGCGTCCGTCCGTAGTCGATGAGCATGTGTCCTCCGTTCACCAAGTCGCAAGGGCTTTCGCCGCCTGCTCTCTGTGAAGCGCCACGTTCCCTCCGCTGCGTGTGCCTTGCGTCCTCGAGAATTTCAGGATGAAACCAATGTTCTCTCTGCATTTTCCCCAACAGACATGGCGCCTTCTCGTCGCCGAGACCACTGCTCTCACACCTCTCCAATGCGCCACGGGAACATCGCGGGCTTGAGCTTTGCGCTTGAGGCGTTCGCTCTTCGACAATGCATTGCTTCTTTTCGAGTTCTCTTACTTGACCGCTCGGATGGACTAGATGGACGGACGCTCCTCGCTCGCTCGGGTGGTATCGATGGCTGGGTCTAAGGACGATTTTATGGAGATGACTAACCCTCAGATGGATGCTCGAAACCGCAGTCGGTGATGGCCTTGAGAAGCTCGGGCTTCAACAGAAAGTCGCGGAAACTGGTTGAGTGAATACCGACGTAGCTGCCTTTAGCCTTGTCGGCGCCGCCGTTGGCACTGAGGTCGCCCTTCTTTGCTTCGCCGTTTGCGCCTACGGTGCCGGTCGCGGCCTCGTTCGGCTGGAGCTCCTCATCGGAGTAGTCGATGAGATCCTCTTCTCCGGCAGACATGATGGCGATGATCTGTTAGTTGGTGTTGCTGGGTGTGATCGGTTGTGCGCGTGCAAGGCTGTCGAAATGTCGAGTCGAGTGAGGAAGTGAAGGCGCCGGCTTCAATGAGAAGGATCGTGAGCACGAGGCTGAACAGCGCGCTGTGCCTGAGATGTGGTCGGCGGGGATTTCGCCGGTGGTGATGATGTTGATGAAACTGTGGAGGTGGTTGATGGGGAGGGGATCAAGGTAGATGAGTTCGTGTCGCGCTCGAATCCTTCTTTGCTCCAAGGGCGGAAAGCGGGAAGCCGCAACCGGCTGCTGACTGATGAGTTTGTGCCTGAGGCACAAGTTGACGACTCGCCGAAAGCCACTTCCTCTCGACCTTGCAGCCATTGTTCAAGATAAACCCCTTCAAGAACGTCGAATCGCATGTGACTTCCAAACAGCGCTGCGACGCTATGGCCAAGGAAAAAGTCAAAGGACTGAAGGGTGTGCCCAACAAACATTTGCACGCGCGAATCTCCTTCCTGCACCAGGCCGCCGAGTATCTGAGCTCACATACCTCTGGAGACAAACGGCCACACGCCGCTGGACCATCAGACGGTTCGTCGGAAGCACAGCCGGATGACCGAGACATCGCAGTAAAGCTCCTTGGCTCGATCTCTCCAAACAACGACCGGGATTCCAAACACATTACAGATGATCCCGCAGCTCCTCCGCTCATCACCCCGGGCATGCCATCATACATGTGCTCGCAGCTACGCCAAGTGGCGCTGAAGTCTCAGATTCGCTTGCTGCCTGAAATGAAGCGCGCATACTGTAAAAGGTGCAATGCTTTCCTGGTTGAGGGTCAGAACTGCCACCGATCTATCGAGAACCTATCTCGAGGCGGAAAGAAGCCACACGCAGATATCGCAGTATTCGAGTGCGGCGTCTGTGGTGCGAAGAAGCGATTTCCAATCACGGGCGCCAAGCAAAGACGTAAGGGCGACAGGCAGAGCACGCGAGGAACTGTCGAGATCTCAGAAGCAGAAAGAAACGAATCATTGCCATTGTCAATGCGTGCCGCGACTTGACAGGCGAAAATAGCCTCCCAAGGACTCTACGCGACGATATGCCCTCGCTCCAATTATGCTGATCAATGTCCAAAAACTCCACTTCCCCATCGATGCCGGATGACTTTTGGCCTCCATGACAATCATGCAAAACTCCACAGGGGCAACTTCCCTCACTTGCGTCTTGCAAGCCGTGCTTCGATGCCTCTCAAGCTCGTTTGCAGACTATTAATACCTTGGGTCAACGATTCGAGGCTCTTGTTGTGCTCCTTGGACATCTCCAGAATCTTGTCGATGGTAGGATCTTTCCTGCACCGCATGAGCATCAGACGACGAACCAAGAGCAACGCAATATCAACACTCACTTCGCGGGTGGCACGTCTCGGTAGCGACACATGGTGCCTTGCTCCTCGCATGCGGCACACGGTTCGTTGCCGTCACAGCGCTGCTTGCGCTTTCGACACTCCTCGCAAGCCTGAAACTTCCATCAGCGATGTCCGAGATCGTCACTGGCTGCAAACTGTACTCACTGTTCTGATTCTCTTGATCCGAATCCTTCTCGGCTCCAACTCATGTCCATGTGAACTCCAATGCCCGGGCGTGCTGGGTGAGGAAAGAGAGCCTGGTAGCTGCGTACTTTCGGGTCTGCTTGATCGTTCGGAGTATCCGAAACTTTCGGTGGCGTGTGGAATATTTTGAGGCGCTGCTGTAACGTCAAGGACTGCATGTGGGCGCATCGTCGGAGCTGTTGGGCTCCATGGTTGGTCGGGATGTGAATAGAATTGCTGTGGAGGAACAAAAGGATCTTGCATTCCAGGGTAGTACCAGGCCGCCTGCTGCGCAAAATTCTGCTGGTACGAATCCATGGTCACTATGGAATCTCCGACAGCCGAGGTGAGGTGGATCGGTACAAGGCGTCAAGAGGTCGTAGGGGAATTGTCAAAAAGGTGCCAATGCAGGAGACGGATGTTCACAAGCCGCTTGACATATACGAGAAGAAGGAGGCGGATGCGTGATCTTTTGAAGGACCCTTGCCCGGCTCTCTTCACGCCGGCCATTGACATGGTCCATTGCGGTAGCGGCATTCGTGCAGCTCGTCACATCAATGCGTCCTCATGTCGATGCAGAGTTGGTCCTGCCAATCAGTGGACTTTCTTGATGGGTCCGTTTCAACGTATGGCAAGGAACATTAAGAGTTGTCAAAACTCTAACCTATGCTCAGCACAACGCCGCCAACAGTTTCCATTCCGATCAACATTCCGATCAACCATGCATGAGAGCATGCATACAGGACAGGGCTTGGGAGAAATTACTTGCAGACGGCCGAGCGTTCATTGAGAGATCGTCATGCTCCGTGGATAATGCCTGCGAGTGATCGATGCAGCCCAACGCGGCCCTGAACACAGCATTGCATCCTTCGCAAAACGTGGGGATTCCAAGTTACGAAGACGTGGGTACACTCTTTGCCCGGATTCTGCTGTGGATTCATCTGGTAACCCCTCTCAGGTGTTCCACAACGCTCTCGCTGAAGGTCACGAAAATGCGGCAACATTGGTCGTTGTCCTCAGCTGCACGTCAGTGCTGCAGCGGGAGGAGTTCCGGACTGCATACACCCCTGCTTCCCCCGTTTGCTGTCGACCATGGCTAAAACGCCCCTACAATTTAAATGGCGCAGCGAAGCTCGAACATCTGCGACACTTTGTCTGTGGGCTAATGCCAAGTGGTTCATCTGTCTTGGCTCTCGAAGACCGCTTCACTGCTTGAGAAATTCGCATGCAGTCTCCGGGTCATGACGGTACTGGAAACGTGATTCGCGCGGACGATAGGTTTCACGGGCTAGAACCTCACGGAGGACCTCTGATCGGCCATCCAGTCGTGCCAGCTTGCCCCTTGCTATCAGGCATGACGTGGCTGACGGTTTGCAGTGGCGATCGAATGTTACCAATATGTGCTACCTGTCTTCACGGGAGGGTGCTCCCGCATGCAGTGTAAGGTACCTCCAGATGGCGCACATTGACAGCCCTGCAGGTGCATGACATTAGCCAATAGGCGAGTTTGCCGGAGCTTTCAAGGATGCCTGCAGCATTTGGTCGAAAGCTCGTGCAACCTCTTGCGCATGGATCGACGTTCTTCACAGACGTGGCGAATGGTACCGGATGCTGTCTCCCACCCCACGCCACATCGGACGATTTCCAACGACTGTCAGTACGTCCAACGTCGTGTATTCAGACGCTCACGACGCTCTACACATTGGCTCCAAAAACCCGCTGTCCGTCATTTGATTCGAGGATGGTTCCGACTTGGAAACAGTCATGACTAGAGAGACTCCCGGTATGGCTCTGAAGTTTACAGGTCGCATATCATCAAAATCGTGGCCTGCGGAGCTGCCACACCGCCTCGACCGGGTCTCGACCTTCTGCACGTCCCGGATGCGTGTGTAGATGGTGGGGCCACATTTCAGTCGCAAGCTGAAGAGAACCGAGAATGAGATCCACGAGCAATCAAACCCTAGGGCTTCTTCTGATCTCGTGCATAGTCGCTTGCGTGAAGATGCGCTAGGCTCAGTTGTGCGACCCACCCGGTCAGTCGATTGCTGCTCGATCCTTGCTAGTTTTCTTCACGTTGATCGAGATGTAAGCTTATCGGAAAGAAGAGCGGCCGCAAACAGCGAATGGTCACTGGACTGTGGCAGTCTGTGAGGTCTAGATTGGCCGATGTCTTCACCGCTTCATTGACGTCTACATCGCATCTTTCATGCAGCTTGCAGGCCAGGCCGCCAGGGGTTCATGGCGAACGCCGCGCAGATGGCGAGAAACCTCACAGTCGGATGTCTGCTCGGTCAGAACCCCCCGAACCAGGCAGACGCTATGAGGCCAATGGCACCGACGCCTTGGAGCTCACGGGCGTCCACGTACAAAATGCCGTGCTGGGGTTCCGAGAGCCTGCCGAATTCCAAAAGACTGCTCGAGACTGCTCGGTCCTCACCGAGACGTCTTCGCTTCATCTAGTAATCCGGATCCTTCCTCATTAGTGAAGAGCGACAGCACGCTTTGACGAAGCACTGTGCTAAGGACGCGTTGGCCTGCACGTTCACCTGCACAACTTATCAGATTGTTACACGTAGGAATCTTAGGAAGACCCGATCCCCGCAGGTTCAACATTCGATCGGCGTGTCCCACCGAAGCATCAATACCCATGGAGATGTCTGGTAGACCTGCCGCATCTCATTCTCTACCTCGATTGCAATGTCCTCGTTCCTCTCGCGGGACGTTCCTCTTAAAGCAGGTCCCAATGTAAGCCTCCTCTTCTTCAGCAGGTTAGGTAGTAGTCGGAAATGAACCACATCTTTCCAGGTTCGGAAAATTGTCAAATGTCCCGGATCCGGTCACAGGGAATTAGTGGTGTCTGTCGGGACCTTACCAACCTCCCTGTTCCGTGTCTCACAGACAGCCGCTAGCTTCCGTTGCTCAGTATCCAGTATGAAGCGCCGAAACAAGTGCTCTCGCATGGGTCCGCTCCCAGTGGGGATTTGTACCACGGGACAGCCGTGGAGAGAGGGTCTCGCAAGATTAGTACATCTCCGCGGTGCGAATACGTCGTATATGCTACCCACAACGAGCGATCTTGCTCTTCATCAACGCGAGGGATTGCTTCGGCTTGCGTCGCCGAAGTTCCGGCTGTGAGATCGGATCCGGTCGTTGCTGACAGAGAAAGAAAGGCATGAGGTTGAACTAGCTCACCTGGGACGAGACGACCTGTTGGCGCAGTCTACTTTAGTCTTTGTCTACTACTGTGCTTGCATAAGGCATCCTCCGTTCAGGCATTCTCAAAGCCCATACGACAAACTTCTCGAGCCTCGTTCAGATAGCTGTATCGCATTGCTATGTGAGGCTCGAATTTTGTATGGTGCCTCGACCCTCGATCCTCGACATAGCACGGTATGCTCGTGTCATCTCATACAAAGCTGGTATGAATCTCATACGACTGTCTTCGCCAGCCACTTTCTGCTCGACGTCACACGACTGAGAGGTATCTGTGGGCACCTGAGGGCACCTGAGGGCAATGTGAACTGACCGAGAAAAGTTTTGTCGTCGCGCTCTAAAAATGGTGGACACGTATGATTGACCACTGCTGAAGAGATACAGGGCAGCCAGACTTGCGACCTTCGCTCTTGAGTCTTGAGCCCTGCAAATCCCGTCGAATCCTTCCGCCAAAACAAATTCCTTCCGAGGCAGCCGAGTGATGCGATCCTATGACGGAGCTTTGATTGAGTTTTGGCAGAAACGTCCAGACATCGAACGTTGACGGTCCGAGATGAATGACTTCCTCGTGCTCACATAGTTCTAGCACAGCATCCGTATTCAACAAGCCGACACGAGTTCACGACATCCCACAGCTTACGGACCCAGTCTCTTGCGACTCCACGTCGACCGCTACCGTCCGTCGAAGCCGCCTCAATCACGCACAAATTCCTTCATACATCATCATCCCATCATTGCTCGAGGAGGTACCTGGGACTCGAGCCTCGCAGGCTAAGCGCCTATTGACAAGCTCATGGACTTATTGTAGTGCCGCTGCCTCGTCCTCCCACAAAACGTGGCTGCCATCTTTCGGTCAACCGCTCGTGCTCGCCTGAGCGCATAGTGATAACCTCGCAACTGGTTCGATTGTCAGACCCGTGGGACCATACTTCGATCAGCCTGCCTCCTAGCTCGCCGTGGAAGGACCTACTCATCGTCACATGCAGATCTGTGAACATCACTTTCGACGTCTTCCTCGGTCTCTGTTCGGCTGAACGCTGCCGTCTTTCCCTGGACGCCTCTTTGATTCTTGGAAAGTCCAACTTGCATATTGACCACATGTCTTGGAATCTACACCGATGGCGGATAATACCACTCGAAGCCGGATAGGCAACGCAGCCATGAAGATCGCAAATCTTCTGGAGCAGAGTAAACCTCATGCGGCGGACTATGAGCCGTCGAAACCTGGTATGAATCCTTCACGTTATCGCGAGCCCTCGCGGACATGACTGACGTCTACACAGAAAGCCTTCCCATGCCATTCGATTTCCGCACTCCAATCCTCGCTGGCGACATAGCCAAGTTACAATCTCTCTGCGATTCTGTCCAAGCCAAGGGCCTGCCTCTTCCCCTTCGCTCCATGCTCTATATTGCTCTCTGTGGCTCCTCCACTCCCATGCTTGAGTACCTCTTCTCCATTGGCGTCGTCCTTGACATCTCCATGGACACTTTGCCGGCCAACAAATCCACCACGCCACGTTCCGTCGCCTTCTTTAGTTGCATTGTCGACCATGGTTGGCCCATTGGGCCCCGCGGCTTAGCTCTGAACCTCCACCGTGGTCCAGAGGTCGTGAGATTAATTCTCACTAGTGGCTCGCGAGTCGGGTTTCTTTGCCTCAAGGAAGCTGTGCAGCACGGGAGTGTCGAGATCGCAGAGTTGCTTCTTGCGCGTATAAATCCTCGCATCAAAGTGCCGACCGCAGCGGACTATGCCGCAAATATGGAGGACCCTGAACGCTGGTACGGACCAGAGATGAATTCGGAAGAGTCTTCGCTTCCGCGTCTTCTAAATCAAGCCGGATTTTTGCAGATTGCGGCTAATAAGGGCGATGTGGAGATGACACGATGGCTGGTAAAGAAGGGTGCCAAAGTCGACTCGATGCCGAATAAACAGTGCTGCTGTTGGGATGTCAACGGGACTGCCGTCGCATACGCGGTGGCAGCGGGAAGGGTGGAAGTCGTCAGCCTTCTTCTCGAGCTGGGAGCGGATCCGATGTTGAAGGATGAACGAGGCCGAACCGCGCGACGACTCAATGCGATATACGGACAGCAACGTACGAGGGAAAGGATTGATGCCCTTTTGGGTCCTGAAGGCGGGTGAGAAGGAGTGCTTCGAGGAACAAGGTCTCCATGCGGACCAAGGTCTCCACCACCAACCAACAATGCGCGCTTCCTGCATGCCGCTAGATCTGAAACGGACGTAGCAGGCTAGGGCACCTTTCGGGCGCGGAGACCACGGAGTCGGACAGCCGACACTGGCTTCTTGTTCTTGCTCGATTGTCATCCGCCCACGCAGCACGGCTTACGAAGAGCTGCTTGTCAAAAGCAAGCCATTTCATACACAGTCAGCCTGACTGCGGCACGCTGGAGACCCTCCATGCAGACATTAAGCTTCGAAGGCTCAAGCCGAGCTCGTTTCGGAGAGAAGCACTGCGAACACGGACAGATGGCGAAGGCACCGAGGAGCGATTTAGAGATGTGAGATTGCCTAAGCATACGACTTCAGAAGGGTCCTGGCGCTCTTGAGAGATCTCAAAGAGTGTGGAGTCAGCGAGACCGCCTGAGATGTTCCTACTTCAGCGGACGATCTGCCGATGCTGTCTCAATGCCGATCGCTTCAACTCTTGAACAGCAGATATTGAGAGTACTTGTGAATCCCATTTTCTATGTATCACAGCCCATAGCTCATTCCATCTCAATACACGAGTTCGTGCACGCCTCACAGACCATGCCAAGGCATAAAGCAGCGCTAGCGGCCGGTACAACTCAATCTTCGATGCATAAAACTTCTTCCCATCGCACTCAACATCGACGCCATCACATTGCCCTGGACCACGTTGCACACTGTACTGCAAAAGACCGAAGTCATCTTGGGACATCAAGGGCTCACGGCAGTAGCCGTCCAAGCTCGACTCTACACGACCATCCCGAAGACATGCCTCCTCCAACGTCCACCCCAATCTCCTCCACATTCACAGAAAGAAAGCGCAAAATCCTATCTCAGCTCGACATTCCCGAGGACGCATACACCGATCTTTCGCCCAAAGGCAGTGTCGATGCTGGGATTCGAGGTTTTGTCGATGAGATCAATGCACTACCAGGCTTCGTGACGACGAGTAGCTGTGCAGGCAGAGTTTCGGTGTTCGTGGATGGGAGTGGGAAGAAAGTAACGGCCTCTGTCAATGCCGTCGATCCTGATGATGACATCGAAGGCGATGAAGATCAGGGCGACAGGAATGCTGCGAATGCGACTTCTGCTGCAGGCGGGGGTAAAGGCGGTGGGTCTTGGCTGTTCGTCTCGCACGATTCAGTTGACCTGGCGGCGCTGAAGGACGACGGCGATGTACTTGAGCTGTGTGGTTTCGGGAGAGACTCGAAGATTTCGTTCCCTTCTCCTGATGGTTCAAGACCGAGATTCGTGCATTTTCGATTCGAGCCGATGGTAAGTCTCCTCTTCGTCCACGCTTTTCTACGGCTTTTCACATCGTCAATTCTGATTCGCTATATTTTCCTTCCCTCCGGCTATACAGAGACACATATCTAGGTAACACACGATTCCTCGCATCAATCTTTCAACCGCAAGCTAACAACATCTCTCCAACAGATCCTCCACATGCTGACCGCATCACCAACCCACGCTACCCACGCCCACACCTCCGCCATGTCCGCCGGCTTCCGTGAAAGTGGGATTCATAGCATCCTCCCACCCAACACCACCATCGATCAGACCGCAACGCCTCTTGTAGCGATCCGCACAGCAGGCCTTGCATTCTCAAGTATAGTCGGGTACCTGTCTCCATCGGATGAGTCGATTGTGCACATGGTGCCGCCGGCTTACTTTTCTACCTTGCTGCGACTTGCGAACCAACGCTTCGAGCTCAACGCTGAACGTACGGAGCGGTTTCGGAGGGCTTTGTTGGGATTGGATGCTAAGACAACTGTGAAGGAGGGAGATGGGCCGCATGGAGAGTGGGAGGACGCAGAGGCGAGGAAGGAGAGGAAGCGAAGAGAAGGTTTGCGGAGAAGGGAGGAAGTTCTGAACGCAAGGCAGAAGACGGATGACGGTGTAGTAGATGATGCAATCAGCGGGCTTTTAAATTTGGGAGGAGTCGAGGACGTGGAGAGATGAAGAGTCAGTTTCGTTTAGCGCTGTAGCGCTGTAGGTTCCACCTGTGCGACGAGGTCTGTTGACAAATCCTCACCTCTCATGCACACATTTTCATTTGAAGCAACAAGTAGACACGTCTGTTGTCGTGCTACCCACTGTGGACTTTCTCACTCTCAGAACCTTAATTGTGGGCCAGGGCCGTGCTGAAACCCACAGCCAATGTCTTCCTAGCCGCGCTATGCATGCAAAGATCCTCCTGAACGCCGATGCTGAATTCCATATCCGGATCCATTTCAAGCAGCAAGCCGAGCTGCTACTCATCATTCCGCCGAGTCTATGCATCATCACTTCCTGCTTGAGATCTCAATCTTCGAGACCGCGTCGAACGAGTTCGCTTTGGCGCATCTGCGTCGGAACGCGAGACGAGGACCGCATCGTCAGACTCCACTTCTGAGCTTGGGGATTTGCTCTCGGAAGCAGCAGCATCGCTCGTGGTAGAAGAGACAGCTGGAGAGTGGTGCGATATGGTGAATGAGAAGAAGGGCTCGTCCGCGGTCGTCTTCGTCTTCGTGGCTGTTGCGTCGGGTTTCGCATCCTTTTCCTTCGAAGACGCGGAACCCCTCGGCGACGTCTTGGTGTCCGCCTTCTTCGTCTTCTCCGCGTCCGTGCTCTTCTTCAAGTCGTCGTTCTTCCCGCTCTTCCCGAACACACAATTCCATGCCCAGGTCAATATCGATTCATCATCGCTGCTTGCCTCCTTGGCCTCCTCCTTTTCGCTTCCCTCCTCAGAGTCTAACGACTCACCAGTAATAGCTTCTGTGTACTCCCACATCTCTGAGAGCTCGCCACGAACCAGACCGGTACCCCACAAACTGATCAAGACCCCCGGAACAAGGTAGAGAAGAGCAGGCTGAGCATGTTGGAAGATGCTCATGAAGACCAGAGTGGCGATCATGCCGATCACATAGCCGACCAGCGAGGCGGTAAAGTATGGCTTGGGAAAGGTCGCTGCAAGGCTTGCAGGTAGGCCGTCGGCGTTGTGGCCGGCAGTGAAGAGTCTCTCAGCCCAATTGCCGGACACTGATACGTAGGGTGCCTTCTCAATCACCTCAACAGTCTTGTCATCTTCCGAAGCGTCTGACGCCTTGCTAGTCTTCTTTTGCTTGCGCAAATAGAACACATAAAGATCGAAACGCAAGGCAAAGGCGATCATGATTCCAGGTAGAACAATGTCGCCGAGACCAAGCATGCTGAACGCTGGTTTCCCACCTTCTTCGCTTGGCCTGGGGAACACAAGCTTGATTGGCACATCCAGATTCGTAGCAACTGTGACCATGAGCGGTGTGAAGAAGACGGCCCAGATATCGTAGAAGAAGAGACCGGAAAGGATCAGCGTTCCGGTTGCGAATGTTGTTGGCGACATCAACTGTAGTGCGCCATAGCAGACAGCGAAGCCCTGTAGGTTGGTGAGAAACCATGGCTTTCCTACCAGAAGTGAGTAGGCGACAGCACCAACACCCAGAAAGCCAGAAATGATATTATGGCGAGTGACAGCGACTGAAAAGTCGATGTTGTCTTTCGCATAGCCTTTGACTGTGAACTTCTGTTTTGTGAGAGCTCTGAACCTCCATGCCAGATCGAGGAGGACCTGAGGGAGTGGGAGACCGCCCATGCTGCCGGGCAGAGGCGAATGGCGTGGAGAGGTGTTCGCATTCTCCTGGCCCAATGCCACAGCCTTACGTTCTCCGTCAACCACTTTCCATATCTTGTGCTCACTCCGGTAGTAGCTGGGAGTGACGAAGCCACCCAAAGTTGTCCAGGCGTCGTTGATTAGCTTTCCCACGCTGAATGTTCCAATCACAGAAAAGTATACGCCTAGCACCGTGTTGATGACACCGGCTCCGTACGTTTGGATCAACCAGTACAGCGATGCCAGAACACAGCCAGCAGTTATTGGGAATATGATAGCATCTGAAGGTGATAAGCCTTCCATCTTCTGAGCTGTCTCGTCCTCCTCATCCTCGTCCTCGTTTGCTTGCTTCTTCGATTTGATCGGCTTGGCTGCGGAGGACGGACGGGACAGGGAAGCGTATGCGCCGGTGTAGATCGGGAAGAGGGCGGAGGTGATGAGGTGAAGGTACATCGGGAAGAACGGCCGGTTCTTGTTGTAGTGGTACGCTGCGGCCGCCAGCATTCCTTCGTAGTCGATGGACGCCATGGTTGCGGATGCACAGAAGTCCGTGGTGGACGACAAGTGATTACTTGTCGATGTCTCTCATGTGGTGCTCGTGAATTGAGAGAAGTCTGGTAGTTCGTGGAATAAAGGAAAAGAGCACAATGAACACGTTCATGGAATGAATGCTTGCCTGAACTCAGCTGGTCAGATCTGGGGTTCACGCGGCAATGACGACGATCGCGGACGATCTACGCGGCCCGAGCGGGAAGGCACGAGCGCCGTGACTGGGTCATGGCATGTGAAAGTGGGGGCCAATCGACCTGCATTGTCCGTGCTGCAACACCACGATATCCCGATGTGCTGCGTTCACATGAGACCTCACAGATCTGATCTAGCCTCCTCGCCTGCCCAGCATCTTCTGACGACCTCCTGCAAAACGTCCCTCTCGATAAGTCTCGGATTCCAATAAGGCCTTTCCATCGCGATGTCCGCAGCCCTCTCGACATCGTCTTCCTTCATACCCAAGTCCTTCAGGCTCCTCTTCACTCCCAATCTGGCCAACAAGCGGTTCATACCGCGTATAGCATCGCCGTCGCTCGCTTCGAGCACTTCCGCCAGCTTGTGCATAGCGTCCGGTACCGCCGGCGCATTGTAAGCCAGAGCGTGCGGCAGGACCACAGTATGAGTCTCGGCATGTGGCAAACCGCACGAGCCGCCGAGGGTGTGGCAGAGCTTGTGATGAAGAGCAACACCGACCGTTCCAGCACACACTGCACACAGCCATGCACCGTACAGAGCCTTCTCTCGAGCAGCATGATCGGTCGGATCCTGTACGATGATAGGCAAGGACTGGGACAGGGCTTTGATGCCTTCGAGGGCCATCATGCTAATGACAGGGTTTTTAGTTTGGGCGTAGAGTGCCTCAACTGCGGGTGTGCGAACGTAAGCCGCTGGTCGGCGGACGAAATGTTGAGACTGGACCTACCTGCATGTGCCATGGCATTTACTCCGCTGACGGCGCTTGTTCTTGCGGGCAAGTCAAGCGTCATATCTACATCATATATGACAGTCGCAGGGAAGATCCTGGGATCCTTTCGGGTAGTCTTCTTTCCCTCAGAGGTCTCGCCCACTATTGAAGTCATTTCCGAGCCGGAGTAAGTCGTGACGATGCAGACATGCGGTAGACCAGTCCGGATCGACAGTGCCTTCCCAAGACCAACCGTGCTACCGCCTCCGAAGCTGACAACCGAGTCCGCGTCGAGCTTTTGAGCGTAAGACTCTGCAGAGTCCGTTATGTGCGTCGGAGTGTGCATGACCGCATTCGAGAAGAGACCTGCCTGATGAATCGATGCATCTGAAAGGATCTGGCTTATCAACTGCAGCTTTGCTACTTGTCTTGCTGTTGAAAGCAAGAGCGGTCGAGTGACATTGAGACGCCTGAGCTCTCCAGGAAGTCTTGCCAAAGTACCACTCCCGAACACAACGCGAACCGGACTGGGATTGTATTCGAAGGGCTCCATTGATGCCGTCCGCTCACGCGAGGACCTGTAGCGGATGTGACTGGCGGGCAGATCAGTGCAAGACTATGCGGGAAGACGCAACGAAACTGAGGCGTTAGAGCATCCAACGATGACCTGCGATGACAGAGGATCGTGGGATGTGGTAAGCATACGAATATATGTATGTCAGATATTGTGAAGCTCGGATCCCAGAGGTTTTGCGTTTCGCAGGCTTGGCGTTTTTAGAAATTCAGCACCACTTTCGACTTTTGGAGGGGACTTCGACGACGCCGCACTTCGAATTGTGATCTGACGACTGATCCCACCGCCCACGACTAATTCACCAGGTAAGCTTTCGAAATGCCATGATGCAGATGCCAGTTTCAGCGGCTAGCTGCTGCTCCATTTCGACCGCGCTCAAGAGAAGGAACGACCGAAGGAGTTGGGACTGATGCTGGGCGATATGGACAATGGGGACAGGATCCATGAAACATTGCTCAAGGCACTGTATGCACGATGGGAGAATGACGGCAGTGATCACAACGGTGGGATGCATTGCAGGAGAGATCACAGCATCAGGAATGGGAATATGTCAAATGCGCCCGAGATTTGGATTGGACAGCAGCAGCCGCAGAAACAGCACCGCGCATCTTTGGACAACGATCGAAAGTCCGTCGCTGATTTTTGTCTTCCAGTTCTCTGCACAATCAGCCCAGCATGGCCGCTCCAGCACCAGCTCCCGCCATGAGCGGAGTCAACATCTCCAAGCGCAGAAAGTTCGTCGCCGACGGTGTCTTCTACGCCGAGCTCAACGAGTTCTTCCAGCGCGAGCTTGCTGAGGAAGGTTATTCCGGCGTCGAGGTCCGCGTTACCCCAACCGTCACCGACATCATCATCCGCGCAACACACACCCAGGAGGTTCTCGGAGAGCAGGGTCGCCGCATTCGTGAGGTCAGTGAAGATTGGAAAGTGAACACTTGGACACATACTCATTCCGCAACAGCTCACCAGCTTGATCACCCATCGCTTCAAGTTCCCCGCAGACAGCGTCTCTCTTTACGCCGCCAAGGTTCAGTCTCGTGGTCTTTCCGCTGTGGCTCAGTGCGAGTCTCTTCGCTACAAGCTCCTCAACGGTCTTGCCGTTCGCCGTGCATGCTACGGTGTCCTCCGGTAGATTTGAACCGATTCTGCAGTCTGCAAAACGTTACTAACAGTCTCTCAGCTTCATCATGGAGTCTGGCGCCAAGGGTTGCGAGGTTGTCGTCTCCGGAAAGCTGCGCGCCGCCCGTGCCAAGTCCATGAAGTTCACCGACGGATTCATGATCCACTCCGGTCAACCCGCAAAGGACTTCATCGACCACGCCACTCGCCACGTTCTCCTCCGACAAGGTGTGCTCGGAATCAAGGTCAAGATCATGCGCGCCTCATCGACTCCCGGCGATCCAGCTGGCGAGAAGTCCGGCGGCAAGGGCCTGCCCGACTCTGTCACCATCATCGAGCCAAAGGAGGAGCAGCCAATCCTCGCACCAAGCTCGCAGGACTACGGCGCCAAGGCTGCTCAAGCGCAGGCATACGCGCAGCAACAGCAGGCTGCTCAAGAGGAGGGAGCACCGGCTGAGGATGCGGCGCCAGCGCAAGAGTACTAGAGGATGGGAAAGTCTCCTTGTCTTGCGTCACGGTCATGGGATTCGGAGTTGGCAGAGAAGCGTTGATTCACATGGGTGCTCTATGCGTTCGCCCAAGCTACCGCGCTTCGTGGCCGCTGAGGTACACCTAGTTCGAGTAGAGATATGTACCCGCAAAAAGTGCCTGCTACGGGGCCGGTGGTCTTCATGACAATTCTTCGTTCAGTTCTACCACGCCAAGCATTCTGTGCTACCATTCGTCACGCTCTGGCTGCGAACACTTCCTAGACTGGCGTAACAGCGCGCATTGAGTCAGCAGCGACTTTGACACCTTTGACATGTTTGACAATATTGTGTGTTCTGCAGGTCTTCCACATCACTGGTTCGCGGCCTTGAAGAACGGCCGGAATCGGCTCCGCTGCTCCCCTCCCGTGGCTTCCGTCTGTTGATGGCTAAGGGTCCAACACGTCTCGACCATAAACATATACGCGACTTCATCCTCACAACATCCACTGCTTGCCACTTCGCCCTCTTCCGATCGAGAGGAACTCTTGCTTGATCATCGCAGCGACCAAGTATCGAACGAACTGAGCTTTGCCGCTGTGTCCCGCACGACGCGCCCTTGCATACATACATCATGTCCGACACCAACGCAACGCGGCCGACTGCAGGGCTCCCGAGCACAAACGATACACTTCCTGCTGCACGTCGCGTACTGGGAGATGTCTCGCCAAACGTCAGGACTGCTGCTGGCATCGTAGCGAGCAAGCCAATGTTGGGGAGTCCTTTGAAACGCAGCTTTACGGCGGCGATGAACGGAGGCAATGGGTTTACCTATTTCAAGAAGAGGAAGTTCTCGAACGAGATTCCACTCAGTCAAGCGTTTTCACCGGAAGAGATTCGTTTGCACGCTCAAGATGAGAACGAAGGTCAACTCACATCAGGTTTCAATCAAGCAGTGAGTTTATCCTCGGGCATCAACATCGTTCACCTCTCACACCTCTATAGTCCACCCTGGTGCCGACCATTCAACATTGCAGCCCAACAGAGCCAGGTACTCCCAATGGATCCGTAGACGGCAATTCTTCCTCGGGCGACCGGAAGTCCTTCTCATCTTTGATCAACTACGACCCTTCCTCACAAACCCATGCTTCTCAGCCATCGGCACCAGGTCTTGTCTTCTCCGGGCCATCGTACGCCGAACAACTACGCCTGCGGCTGCGTGTCGCCATGTACAAGATCCAGACCGACCAAGTCGACGTTCCATTCACCGACCTTCAAATCGAAGAGGACATTGCCGACCGCACGCCAACAGCAGAGGAGGTCGAAGGAGCCGTAGCAGACCTCCGCCGAGAAGCTCAGGCATCACTCCAAGCGAAGCAGAGTCGAGCGAAGATGCAAGCCGTGCCGAAGCTACTACCAGCGCCGACTTTGGTGCCAACCGCATACAGCAGTCGAATGATCTACGATGCTCCTATGCCAAGCTCTCCGCCCGTGGCGCGTTCCCCAGCGAGGCTGCCGATGGGTGTGAAGTTGGAGACGCCGGCGAAGAGAGCACTGAACGACGAGTCCGAATTGACGAGTAGTGTTGTCAAGGGAAGAGTTGCTGAGGGTCTGCTGGGACTGAGGAATGCGCATTTACGATGGATGGAGTAGAGAAAGGCAACAGACGGATGCATGGAGTAAGGCTGGGATGGGCATGATTGTACGGCATCTGCATGGAGAAAGGCTGCGACGGATCGACTGTACGGCATTTGCAGCGAAAGCATGGGTGATTGTTCGAAGTCATGATTGTTGCATCGCTGAAGAGCAGACGAAGGGAGCAACTGTGCTGACATACCAGAATCTAGATAATCATTTGGACAGACCAATCAATGAGTCTCCATCCAAGTGCCATGACAGTGTCTCGACATATTCCCCGCGCTCAGCTGTTCTCCGCAGGCCTTGTCGCCTATTCTTGATCTCCTCCACCCGCTGAATCGCGTTCTGATTGCTTAGCAGCCCGAACGCTGGCTTCGAGCCTCGACTTGTGTTGCCGCAACGCTACATTTCGGTCCCTGACGAATGGAGAGTCGAAGCCTGGATAAAATCTCCCAAGTACTCCGGCTGATGATCTACGGTTTGGAGCGAGAATAGTGCCTGGGCTGTGCTCGTCAGAGCCGGATATGCCCTGTTGCTCAGAGTCGATGAGAGGTGCTACTGAGACGAAGTCTTGGTCGCTTGCCAGTGGACGATCAGGGTGCGGTGTTGTGGGATCGTCGTTCTTGGGCTTTGGCAGCAATGGGAAGCCTCGAGAGAGGGATCCTGCGCGCAGATTGGACCGTCTTGGTGCTGGAAGGAGAGGCAGTGAGTCTCCGTCGCTATCACTCGTGTGGGGAGAGACTTTCTCCTGGCTCAGAGGTGCTTTGGGGGGCATGGTCAACGTCTGTTCAGATGGGTAGGCAGGTTAGCAGGGTGGTGTTGTCGTGGTTTTCTAGGATGCGTTGTTGGGGTCGATCGAGATCTGATTTCTAGGTAGATTCACGATATTGATAATTGTTTGCCAAAAGCATCGTAAATGATTGATCTTGCGGCCGTTAGTGCAGCCGTGAATGTACGTTTCCATGGACCAACGGTCAGATTTCCTCATTGAATCCTCAGAGACAACCGCGACAACTTCGACTAGGATTGCGATGCTGCATGTTCTATTGCAACTCGATAAGTAGTGATCTCCAGATAAATACGGCGACGATCAATGAACTGTTCAAGCAGAATGTCTTAGGGTTAGGGTTGAGACATTCGCCGATCCACCCCAAGTGTCGCAGGTTGGTTCGTGTAGGGTGATAGTCGGCCTGCGAATGTCACTTCACAATTTATACAATCCCACACCTTTATCTGGGCTTATAGTGCTCTCTTATAAGGCCAGTTAGCTTGTGTCGGTATGATCTGGTCGTCAGCAAGAAGATCACCAACGAAGACATGCAATCCGCATGTGAAATCCACAGTGGCGGCCCGCATTGGACGCATTGTCTTGTCACAATGTAATATTATATTGGCAAGTGTTCGACGTGATATCTGACCATGAAGTCGTCCGCTGAGTGTGGCAGCATCGACTACGAGGCATCCTACTTGCCCCCCTTCACGAATCGAACCCTAAGCAGGGCTGGAGCATTCATTCGGACTCCCAATCTCCTTGGTCCGCGGGCTTACATGACGATCGGAGGGCGTTTCAGTGACACTCGAACATGCCGCGGGCGGTGCGTTCAGCATGTGATAAATGGACGGTACCCGTTGGTGACGCTCAGGTAAAGGCCAACCGGGTTGGGCTGCGACGTCGCTCGAGGAATGTCTGCCATCGTTGTCTTCGAGCATCTGAACGATCGTCGTACTGCAGCTGTCATGTTTCGCCAGAACGGCCCGCATGTCGTGCGTCAATTGCTCATTCCGACGACGAGCTTCAACGAGAGACAGTCGAAGCAACTCGATCTTGTCGTCCTGCGCTGCGATCTTGCCTCGAAGGCCAAGCGCAGAGATCATTCCACGTCCTGATACACGATATTCCGGGGTGGTAATGCTCTGGTCTGAGATCTGCATGACCATCGCTCGCGATGATGCGTCGTCCCGTGTAGCTCGTTCATTCGGCATCTTCTTGTCATCTTGTGCCAGATCCGGTTCAGAGTACGACACTCGCTTCGAGAGACGTGCAACATCCTCGACCAACTTGCTTCGCTCGGCCGCGGCCTCTTTGCTCAAAGCGTCGGCTCGCTTCAGCATTTCAAGCCATTGCGCCTTTTCTTTGGCCGACCGTGTCCGCTCAGCGTTGAATCTGTTCTCGGTGTCCTCCAATTGCGTTTCGATAGTCTTGTATTGATCGGTGATGTCCTCGTACTTGCTTGCCAAGTCGTGAACTTCGCCCTCGGCGGCGCTGACTTTGGCCTCCAGTGCTTGTGTCTTGTTGCGCTCACGTTGAAGTCTATGTGACAGAATCCCGTACTCGGTCTCGAGGCGTTGCAAAGCAATGGTCTTTGCAGTCACCTGGTGCTGCAAGTCAGAGAGATGGGCTAGAGTAGCTGAAGCCGTCGGACTTGGAGGGTGATGTGATGTTTGTGGTTGACTGCGTGGCGCCATGTTCGGGGCAATCGAGACTGCCGAGATCGGCGGCGTAGTGAAGCCAGCCATGCGACGGTCTGGGGGAAGCTGAACGTCAGCTGTCGGAGAGAGACGCATGGGAGGAAGTGGCTGCATAGGCGAGCCTCGGCTGAGACTGTTGACTTGGCGAATGTCAGCCAACTCAAAGGTAGGATGCGATTCTGAAAGTTCCTCATATCGTGCTCTCTTGGCATGCGGTGTGTTGTCTGGTGTTCCTGAACCGGGTTCTCTTTTCAACAGATTTGGCGATGGTATGCGAGAAGAGTACGCATCAGTTACGTTCGGATGTGACGTCGGCGGACGATTGCTCGAGCTGCCAACGGCACCACGATTGGCGTTGTTTTGAATGTCCAGCTTCATATGCCAGAGGGTTCGAAGAAGCCAACGCATCGACTCGAGCAAGTCTGTGACGGGCGGAATCGCAGGCTTCGAATGGTCAGCAAGACGAAACTCCCCTTTCTCGGCTGGGCATCGTACTCTAGAGTTACCGTTGTTCACCATCGCGTTCACCTCTGCGACGAGCTCTACGACGATGTGGGAGATGTCGTCGGCTACGGCTCCCAACGAAGCACACCGACGACAAGAAGGATTACTTCGTTCGACAGACGATCCTGCGTGTGATGGCCGGGAGTTGATCGAAGATCTCACAGCTGGTAGAGACGTTGGAGGGGAGGGTAGTCGCTGTCGGCCGAACAGGTCTTTGACGGGAACGCTTGAGCTCGTGGATGTGGGAGGAGTCGTTGAATCTCGTGGTAGATCTAGCAGATTATGTCACTCAATTGAGCATGGTAAACGGTGCGGTCGTTCAAGGATGCGTACCTCGAGCGTTGACTATCTGTAGAGTCAAGGGAGGTTTGGTGTCACGACCGCATTCTGTCCGGCGCGGGCTTCTCGTAGAACCACTTGGCGAGGTTCTGCTGAAAGACGCCGGTACATTATGGTACTCAGTCGAGCTACGGACTTGGCTCCCGTCGTGGACATCGAAGGCCTGAGCCCGCACTGTGCTCGATTGGATCGGGTCTTGCTCCGATACAGAATGAGGTCCATTACCAAATCTGGGAGGATAGTGGAATGAAGTACTCAGAGGCATCAATTGAGGCTGGCTTGTTGGAGGAGTGGCAGCTGTCGAGGCGTTGATGCGTGCGATGCCGTGTTTCTTGAGCCATTCCTGCTGACTCCAGTGTCTCGAGGGCTGCCCAAATTCACGGTCCATTGCGAGGTAGTACAGTCGAAGGACTGGTTGTACCAAGAAGATCCAATGCAGTCAAGATGGATATGCGGTGTGCCAGCAAGGCAGTGTCTGATCGACGCTGGCGTTCCAAGTAAATGGAAAGATTATTGATAGGATGTTAAGAGAGACAGCGACCTCGACGCATGCGATATGTTTAGGCAAAAGCTAACTGGAGCGACCAGCATCAACATACGCGGCTGGAGGACACGGTAAGGACCAGGCAGGTTGCATAATGGCGCGATGCGGGAGTTCTCTTCTCAAGAGGGAAATGTCAAAGCGGTGCTGACATCCGCGAGGCCTGTCCTCTTGAGGCCTGTTAAGCCGCCGGATTAGTCGCTAATCGCAGGCGAGTAAAAGCACAGATGGGGCGTGATACCAGAGTCACGGACATGCTCCCATGTCGGTTAGTCATCTGGGTAATATAGCAGCGAGTCAAGGCTTGCGGCGCACCGTCCGGCTGACCAGCATTTCTCCAGCTGCGTGTGTACTGCAAAGGTGAGGCAGTCTTCTTGAACTCGCCAGTTAAACTTGAACACGGGTCGCGCGAGCAGACAGGATCGAAGCGTAAAGATCGTTCACTTCTCTCGTCACATGCAAAACCGAGGCCAAGCTTGAAATTCCTCTTCTCCACGCGAGCCTCTCTGTGATATAGCCTTGACGTCGAGCAGCTCGTGGCGCAGTAGACGTTGTCTGTGGGAAGTGGGATCATCGATGTACAAGGAGGTCGAGAAACTTTACTATGGCGAAAACACTGAGCGTGTGAATCCTGCTGCAGGGACATTGCAGCGACGACGAGAAGCTGCCGTCTTTGTCATCGCGGATGCTGCCGCCGTCGACGCCAACAACATCTCGTCAATTTGCGTTCGTCCATCAATCTGCCTTCGCGATGACATTCACGGCGTGTATCGACCTTATCGAGCGATCATCGCTGCAAAACATCAGCCAGTGCATACAATCATGCCCTGTATACCCAATATCCGAGTCAAGCCTTCATTTCAGCGTGTGATAGCACAGGGGTGCACACACCAACAGGTCACCTCTCGACGGTCCAGCCTCTTCGAGCGTCGAAGATCAGCACTAGAACAACGATCGTGTGTCTAGAAATTCTAGCGTTGGAGCTCTGATCTGCCGAGTTCAAGTGAGGCCTGGACCATGACAAGGAACCGCGGTTAGCACCGTCAAAGTTGGCTGGGGAGAAGGGTTCCCTCATTCGTGTGTCCACGGTCAACGTCTTGTTAGTACTCCGCTCGATCACTGTACAGTCCGTACGGGGCTGTGCACTGCAGTCATCTAGGTTTGTTGACATTGCGTCTGACGGGAACAGCCGCCGTGTAGTAGCCGGACTGATGTCGGTGCCAGCAGCCGCCACGAAAACATCCGGCACGTTTGTCACCATGGCAGCGCAGTGCGTTGCAAAGCATCCGAGATGACGTGGGACTTCAGTTGGTCATCATTATCATCACAAGAAGCCTTCCATTGCCATTGTTTCCCAGAAATGGCTTTGCACTTGATCCGACCGCCCCAAGCCAGCTGCCGGTCCAGATACGTTCCGAGACTCACGACATGGATCACAATGCCGTTTGCCCCAACTGTACCCTTGCTAGCTGGTCCCGTTGAACAATCGAAGAATGTGCGCTCGACTTCGGCCCCTGTACCCTCTCCGCAGACCGATCACAAAGCCGACGACAGACCCGATCATACTCTACCTTTTAGTGACGTGAGCATTCGGGTCTGATCTCGTCTGTTCCTGCATTGCAACCCGGTTCTCAGTCAGCTCTGTCGCCACATCCGAACAGAAGCCCAATTGCTCATATTCGGGCTGACAAGTCTGACATGAATCCCATCCGGATCCTAAATTTCGAGCAAACCCTAGTATGGTACGTGCCGGAGAGAGAGATAATGGCGCAAGCCATGATGACTACGGCCGGGATCAGTCGAATTTAACGGACAGCTAGGTAGGGCAAGCTTAGACACGAACAAGGCTTCAAGGCACAAAGTTAACGGGAAATGATAAAGGCAGGGAACCACATGGCTAAATACAGATCCCTACCCCCCTTAATGAGCGGTAACTCGCAATAGCGTCCTACCCGTAATTAGTCGATTTTCTTATACTAAATAGGGCCGTGCGCGGGAGTTAACGCGTATCGCGTTACCCTTAGCTAATTGTTTACCTTCTACTATATTCCTTAATGCTATTGCCCTCGTTAATGCTATTACTACTACCCCTTGTTTATAGCTCTTTTAATAGTACTAGCGCTCTTAACCCTTCGATCGCCGTCGCCGCCGTAGAAGCGGTAGGAGGAGTTATTCCTATAGTAGTCGTAGAACGGTAAGGAGGGGGGTAGTAGAGCGGACGATTCGAGCTTAGCGGAGCAGCCGATATAGACGCGGTAGTAAGCGGCGGACGTATTCGACGACGGCGGTAACGATAAG
>JYJE01005855.1:49902-68596 GCA_000983655.1 Zymoseptoria brevis | reverse complement strand
CTCGGTACACCTCGGCGGTCAGGTTTCCGAGCGAGCGGTCACACTAACACATTACACCCTTGATGCCGCTCAAGCTGCACTGCATGTGTCGAACTCTGGCGGCCTGGAGTGTGCGGTCTGCGCAGGAGAATTGGTGATCTACTTCGACGAGGATATCTGCGTCTGCGCAGGAGCCAAAACCGCAACAATGAAGTACGACATAGGCACAGCGCCAAAGTCGCCCCGGGGCAAGCGCAGTGGAGTATTCACCTTCTCAAGATTTTTCTACTCTCATCTGCTTCCTGCTACAGAACACCGCCGCAAATCGCATTCTACAAGAGGCATAGAAGACTGCTCACCTTACTTCGAGACAAGCACGCTGCACTTGACACCCAACCATCTCCCACATCTTCCGACCTTCACAAATCGACAACCACATTATTCCATCTTCACCAATAATTGCCGCGGCTCTCCGACTACCATCACCGACACCGGAATGACGTCCACAATGGAGCAAGCTTGGGCGCTGCCGGTCGACATTGCGAGACTCGGGGCGCATCTAGAAGCCTACGTGAAGACAAAATTACGATCTATTGTCGACACCCTCCGTTTGTGTAATCGCTTCGGTCAAGGTGATGAAGGCATCACGACGCTCCCGATCGAGTTGGTCGAGCACGTAGCGCAATATCTCATGGAAGACGAGTGTGCGCATCAGCGTCGATTATGGAAGATGGAGCAGGCATGCGGCGAAGGATGCTGCAAGCCACTTGATCATTACTACGACGATGCCATACACGAAATTTACCATGACATGCAGGACGCGGGAGATCTTGAGTACACCGCGGAAGATCGGTTCTGCGTCGCTCGGGGGTGCCATCGGACGAAGAAGAAAGACCGATGTAGCTGTTCCGGCCCCGATTGCAGGTTGTGCGCAGCATTGGAACGACGTGAATCCCAGTCAATCGAGCACGTCGCTGCTCAGCGCGTCAAAATCGAGAACCGGCTGAAGCAGCTGCAAAAAGATGGGCATTGGGACTTGTCCGATAAGTATTCGGACCATTGGTATGAGGCGTGCTTCGAACGGCGAGAATCGTGGAGACATCGTGTAAGCGAGCGGGGTTGGTACAGCGAACATAGACTCTACGGGCAGCTACTCCACGGGCAGCTGCCAAAGGTACTTGGTAAGGACTTCGGCCTACAGACCCGCATCGTCCATGGCCCACGGACACCAGCGCAGCAGGGCTTGGAGGACCTTTGGCAGAGACCAACCATAGCGTACTTGCATCTTCCGGTTGCAAACCTCGACTCAAGGTCCGGGCAATGCGCCGATTCCTCCAAATGCCGAGTTTGCTGGATTCGCGCGAGCCGTCAGGATCCTCGGACTGGACATTGTGCCTGGAGCTGAGGCATTGGACAGCTCCACATCGGATGGAAACAATAAGACACCGCGGAGTGTGGAAGATGTCGGCACGGTGGGTCCACGCCTGGTGATCTTGTGCAAATTTGCGGACGACGATTCCGGCAGGTTGATGTGGGCATTCGATTGCCCTATAAGCGATTCTGTGGGCGGTGAAAGAGAGCTCCCGGGCGAAGGTGATTGGATGTGGGCAGTTGTGGAGGACTAGAGACGCATGGCCGAGCAGTCAGCGAAAGAAGCGCTGGCGATAACGCAACTCCGCCTTACATATGCGCGACGCGGATACTAGTCGATAATGAGGAAGGAGTGAAGCGAGAGTGTCCACCGCTCCTGCAGCGTATGAAATCACCGAAAACGCTCGAAGCTACCTTCCTTTCCCCGGGACAGAACTCGAATACCAAAAGGAAGGCAGGCCCGAAGAAGACTTTCGGAGTGGTCACCTACGAAACAGCACTGCTCTTGCAAGTCAACACTGACTAGCTGTGGCAAGCACCTCCATTGGCCTTCGGCCAGCCAAATCAATACAAGTTCATTGCTAAGGCGTAAGTCACCAACATTTCCACAATTCTCTCCACCCATCATGCGCATACTCATCGGTATCCTTATTGCCCATCTGGCTGTGCTCTGCTCCGCGATACAACGATGCGCTGCACCAGCTCCACCTCCTGAACTCGCGAAGAACATGACAGACCGAACCGTCGAGAGAGGCATGCTGAAGAACTTCACTGTCGACACGTACGTCCATGTGATTACCACGCAGGCCAAGAAGAACAGATATCCAAAAGCCATCGTGGAGCAACAGGTAACGAGAGCATCGCCGCTCGATTCTCCAGCCTTGCTGACCGACTCCAGATGAAAATCATGAATGAAAAGTTCGCTCCCTTCAGCTTCCAATTCCGCACAAATGACATCAACTACACTGTCAGCGACCGCTGGGCCACTTTCAACGGCATCAAAAAGCACAGCGCAAAGGCCGATCCCGTGTTGGCGCAAGTCGAAGAGGAGTTCAAAACAATGTTACACAAGGGGAACTACTCAACTCTGAACATCTACGTCTTGAGCGACATGGAATGGGCCTATGGAAGTGGTACGTGCTTTCTTCTCGAGCTCTCTTGCCATTGAGTCTAACGAGTCGTCGAACCAGCCGCAACTCCGCTCGTGACTCCGACCCCTATGGAAGTCATCGCAGACGGTATCATGCTCTCGGCTGAGACGATGCCAGGTGGAGTATGTACCCCAACGACGTCGCCCTGGCCACTTCACTCTGCATACCATTCTAAAATTTCTTTCAGGAGGCGGTCAACAAGTATGGAGTGTACAACCTCGGCTACACTGCGATTCACGAAACCGGCCACTGGCTCGGTCTGAACCACGTCTTCTCCGAAAAACGGACGGGGTCGTCAGTACCGTTCTGCGGTGACAGCGGAGATAATGTCGATGACACGCCGGCCCAGATCACCCCGACCCGGGGTTGTCCAAAAAAGAAGGACAGCTGCCCTCAGCAGCCTGGCAAGGACTCGATCCATAATTACATGGATTACAGCGCAGATTCGTGCATGACGGAGTTCACGTGGGGCCAGAAGATGAAGATGGAACAGTCGTTTGCGGAGTACCGGAAGGGCAGGTAGATTTTCGAAGCGTGGGAGATTGACGATCCAGCAACATATGACAAACGAACATACAATATCCTCGAATTTTACGATGAGACAATCGATGACACCGAGAGCATCAGTGTGGAGCAGCAGCCACGCTTGGCGAGCTTCTCCAAATTCGCGGACAAAGCTCGCTAGGGTTCCGTGTGGAAATGGGAGTACGATGAGGACCCCGAATCATGCCATCCCTACTATGCAAGTCCAAATGCCCACTGGATGTGGGCTGTGGTGCAGAACCAGGAGGTCCAAGACTGACGAGACCGCATCTCACGTCTGCTGTGGCGCTGGGCGTTTCATGCCACGAGGAGAAGATGTTGGACGACAGGCATGCCCGCGTCCTCTTATATCTCTCCACGCCCTTCTTCTCCTTGTTCGTCAGTCCCTCCATTTCTCCCTGCTGTCCGATACACAAGTGCAAATGCACCGCTTTGCACTCCGGATACTTGACGCCAAACACGCGGGAGATGAATGATCCGATATCGCCTCCTTGAGAAATGTAGCCGTTGCCGAATCCCAGGCCCACCATCAGCTTGTTCATCAAGTGGGCCATGCCTTCAGTTGTGAAGTCCCGATCCAGAGGCGGGCCAGAAGAGTATCCGTAGCCCGGGAGCGATCCGGGCACAATTACGTGAAAAGGAAGGGTTTCGGGCGAGTAATTCGACTTCAGGACGTCCAGCGCGCCAAGAAATTCAAGAAAGCTGCCCGGCCAGCCGTGCAGGAGGAGGAGAGGAGCAGCATCCGCTTTCTTGGAGAACAAGGCGATGAAGTGGATGTCGAACACGAAGCCGGTTCCGTGACCACCTTCACTCTTGTCCTCGATCGGAACGGTGAGTTGGGATAGCTGTTGATCCGCGCCTCGGTCTTCCGCCAGTCGTAGGAGGATTCCCATTCTTGTTTGGCGTCGCTAAGCCATTGGCGAGAGATGCCAAAGTGGGTGAAGTTTTTGACGTCGGCGGTCTGGCTCTCGTAGGTTTTGGGACCGATTTTGGAGAGTATGAGGAGTTGCTTGAAATCGGAGATGTCTGAGACTTGGGCTTTGAAAGGTTGAAGTTTGAGGCTGGCTTGGGAGGGGACGTCGGCGAAGGATATTCTGGTGAGATGTTGAGCAGTGTTATTGTGTCAGCTAGTTTGGTGACAACAGACTGTCGAGTGAGCTTTGTGGTCAGGCTATATGACTTCAATGATGAGCGGAGTACTGTGACAGTCCCGACTGGAATTATTATGCGAGTCCAAATGCGTTCTGTGAAGACGAGCTGGACTCCTAGGAGAGGACGTCGTTACTTTCAACTTGTAGTATGACATAGCGGCTTCCACTGCGAGAGCTCTTAGCTTGATCTTGTATGCGACAGTCAGGACACAAAAGTCCAAGTGCAGCATTGAAGTATGCGTTGATACGCCTCTCAGACAGACCATCAACGTCTGCGAGGGCGCCTTGAGCAATAGCTGGATTTTTCCATGTTCCGCAGAGTTGGGAAATGTAGGTCACGCAGTGCGATCTCGATGAAAGCACAAAACGGAACATGAATGATGACACGCCAGAAAGCACCCAACCTGCGAAGCCAATATATCGAGTCTCACGGTGTCCGTCAAGAGCCTGACATTTCTCCAGAAGAGGCACAGGCCGCACGTGGCAGACGTGTTAGGCGTGAGACATGGCGCATGTTCGTGGAGGCGGCTGATTGTCAGGTTGCTGCGTGAGAAGCTCGATGGCAGGATTTGGTGATGAGCTTTGCAGGCATGCCTGAAGAGCTCGACGTCTCAACGCATGCGGAGAATTGTTTTCGTGCGAGCCAGCCCTCTCTCGCGCTCGTTCCATTGTGGTCGCCTTAGGCCGCGGCATTATTCGAGTCCCAGTCCCGAGAACTCTCCATCAAAGAGGAGAAGTCCAGGCCTCGACTTTCAGGGGTCTGCAAATCGGGTCAAGCCAACATCCCAGCAGCACATCATTCCGCTAGGTAATGCCCGAAAGGAGAATGTGGGGAGCTACGGTACCCCTGCATCTAGAAACAGGGACAGCTTCCGATCGAATCTTGTGCGACGAATTTGAAGAATAACGATGAATGATATTTATTGAGATGTGCCAGCGTGACTTCCAGAAGAGGACGCAGCAGCTCTTGTCAGTCTCAACGGTCCAAACGGTATTTGTTATTGGCGGGGTTGGTGAGGCGATTGATGAGAATCATGAGATCGTGCTAGTGGCTAACGTACCTCCTCAGATTGTAGGGTCATAGAGTAGCAGGACTGGTGTGGTCAGGTCAAGCGAAGCACGAAGAGACATGTAAGACATGGTGCAACTTTCGGCGAACAGCACCCACCGGCTATGCTCACTCGTACCATTCTTTCCATTGAAATTGTCCACACAACATCCTCTGTGAAAGACGTACAACTCGCAAGCGTGCTGATCGACCATGCGTCCTCCACTTGGATTATAGTGCGTGTCGATGCCTTGCACGATCCGGTGGTCGTAGGAAAAGGACGGCGCGTGGGCGGAGGTGTCCCTTTTACGAGTAATGGGCCAAGGTAGCTTTCTAATAAAGGTATCCTTAGCCTTCTCGAAGCCTACTCGCGATCGCAGGGGATGGATCCTGGCCGTTGATCGTTCCTTCTCAAATGCAAGCTTGTTGAAACAACGTTGTCGTTGGAGTTTTGTGTCACTTCATTTCATACCGTACAGCATAGCACATCGGACATTCTACCATCCGATCGAGCGGTGCAATTGGCCTTTTCGTCCTAGTGAGAGCCGGCCAACGGTCGTTGGCTTCCCAGCCGCTCTCGCCCTAAAAGACCCCATCACATTCAGGCCTCCCCAATGGCCGTCGTCCAGCACATCCAATACCAGCCTCCGCTGAACAACGAAGCACAACCTCCACGCACTCCTCTCTGGACCGACTTTCCCATTCCACGATCCGCGAACGGAGTTTCTTCACGCCACGATGCGAGCGACGTGAGCCAGGACCCAGCGCCCACCATGCCGCGCAAACAGAGCGGTTCCTCCGTCGCTTCGAGCAAGAGCAACTCCCGATGGGCGGAGAATGTACCGAGTAATCCGGCCAATGTCCATCCAGAGCCGGCATATGTTGCTGGGTTCGGAGCATCACAGGTGGTTAGCGATGCGAAGCGACATTTCAGCGAGGACGAGGAGGATGATGTGCCGGAAACGAGCACGTCCAAGATTGGCCGAGGAGAGATGGAATTCTCGGCCGCCGCATTGACCTTGATCAATGCGTTTCTGGACAACCTGCTCTTTTCCATTCTTTCTCATGCAAAGTCGACGACTCTGACAGCACTGCGACCGGCGGTGGTGGAGGTGCTCAAGTCGCGGCTGGCGAGTGAGGCCATTGCCAGCGCTGAAGAGGAACTGCGAGAACTGCTCGCGGGAGGCGATGAGGAGGAGACGGAGATGAATATGCGGCAATCCAAGTCGGAGCACAGTCGGACATGGGACACGGAGCTGGTGTGGAAGCGAACGCGGCTGCGGGTCATGGTGTACATCCGATTAGGCGAGATGGAGGACGACGACGAGGAGCGTTATGTGCGTGAAGATGCCCTCTTCGCCGGCAGCGACCGCCGGTTTTCCCAGTCCACGGGTTTGGTATCGTGGGCGGCGGCCATTTTCCTGACCTCAGTGGTGGAATACGTGGCCGAGCAGGTGTTGAAGGCGGCTGGCCACGCCGCAGCACTGCGAGCCCGACGGCAATCCCGACACATGCGCACATCCCTGCACCCTGTATCGCACCCCGGCAATGTCACACCGGGACCGGGCGGCGAAACGACGGTCGACGATTTCGACATGGAAAAGGTCGCACTGAACTCGACGCTCGGACGACTCTGGCGCACGTGGCGCAAGGCCGCCCGCCTCCATGCCTCGAGTGCGACCACTATCACTACCGATATCTCCGCCGCCCCCGCTCCTCTTGGTCGTGCTGCTGCCGTGACAGCTCCCACCACCGCCGAGCTCACCCCTCCGATCAGTCCCGCCCCGTCTCTCCCTCCACAAACCCCGGTCCCCAACTTCTCGCACCGCTCCAGTCGCGAGCTCCAATCGATGGAGGGCGCATCGGCTCTCGTTGTCCCACGGGCGAGCTCCGGCGTGACAGGCGACTTTGTATCAGCTCTGGAGGACTCCCGCAGAGCTTCGGCCATCAGCGCGGCGACAAGGGATACTCAAGACACGTCGGACGCTCAAACTGAAGATGAAGATGACGATGACGACGCCAGCGAGATCCCCGAAATCGAAGACGAACACCCCGAGCACGTTATAGCCTCGAATATACCTCTACCATTGCCGGACAACGACAAGCGCGACGTTGACGAGATTGAAATACCAGGTCTCGCGAGAGACCCTGATGCTGGACCGGAGAGCGAGCCGACGACACCGAGGCAATTTCGGAAACGACGCGGTAGCTGGTCTGGCGGTTTCGCGCCTCTGGAACGCAATGTTGTGGCAGTTGGCGACGCCGACATGGTGGACAACAAGGAAGAGACGAGTAGTCTGAGACTGCCTGTTGCAGAGGACGACGCTCCCTCGGTGACCTACTCGGTGGCCAACTCAGTGCTGGCACAAGAGACAGAGATGGCAGAGAATTCCAGGGTGGGTCAGGACAGACATTTATCCCGAGACTCTGAGGCGAGGGCACAGGTAGAATCCAGGATGAGCACACACACTGAAGCGGCGACGATAGCGCGTACAGAAGAGCTGTCAGATCCCGAGTCGATTCAACACACAGATTCGACACCAGAGCCGAAGCTGCCCGAAAATACAAGAACAAGCCAGGACGATACCATGGCGCAGCCCATAGATGCGGCTCGAGAAGCGGAAGAGTCCGATGCGCTGGATCAGGACTCTCTAAAAACGCCCACCCAAGCACAGTTCCAGCCTCGAGCGCAGCCAGAGAAGGTCCAGAAGCCAGTCAAGCCAGTTCTGCAACGTATGCGATCATCGTCAGTACCGACTTCCAGCAGGTCGGCCGCTATGGATGAACAGGTGCTTGCAATGCCGGGAGCATTCCTTCCGGACGAGGTCGAAGTTGTTGAAGACGCTCGCGACCAGCAGAAGCTCAATGCCGATGAGATGGCGGTTTACAAAAGAAGGTCGCTCGCTGCGAAGTCGACTTCTGATGAGGCATCCCTGAGATACCTGTATCGGAACGAGGTCGTGGAGGTATCCGCTCAGAAGCTTGAGAAAGAGGACACACAAGGCGAGCCTTTGGTCGAACCAGCTGAGCAGGGGAAGGTCCAGAAAGAAGAGAGTCGAGAGGAGCTTTTGGAGGAATCGCCGGAGCAGGTGAGGCCTGAGAAAGAGCAGACCCAAATCGATTCACCGGTAGAACCAGCCGAGAAGGAGAAGCTCGAGAAAGAGAGCGCCAACAAGGGTATAATTGGTGGTGCTGTTGCGGCCGCTTCAGCTGTTGCTGTTGGTGCTGTGGCTGTTGTCGCAGGAACAACCTCTGGCGAGAAGACATCCGACACCAACGGGTCGAAGACCGTCAAGGACAACGAACAAGCTTGGGAAGCTTTATTCGCCAAGGTCAAACGTCAGGATGGCACGTCTAGATCGGTCTCTCCAATGGCCAAGAATGCGAACGATGGCGAGGATGGTTTCAAGGATGGCCGCATCATGATGTCCAGAAGGGTCTCGATGAGTCCACCGCCCACTCCCATCACCTTGGTGCGTAACCAGTCGCACACACCATCATCGACACACACACCGTCCGGCAGCAAAGATAGCTTCACGCTCGACGACGGCCCCCCAATGCAGAAACCAATCGCTAAACCACGACACCTGTCGACCGACCTTCCAGATGCAGAGCGGGAGGGCGTGGGAGGTATTGGAGTCGCGAGGACGTCGGACAGTGCGGTCGCAACGCCGCGCGATGAGACTGCCGTGGAGTTTCCGCCAGTAAGGGGGGATAGTTTGGCGTCGCGCAGGAGTCGCATTGTCCTTGCTTCGGATGCCCCTTCGCTGATCCGTCGGGAGAGCCACTTGAACGAGGCGCAAGTCAGTACGACGACGCCTGAGGATTTCTTGCACAAGCGTGCGCTTGCGACACGATCCCAACTGGATGTGCAACAGCCAACTCCCGCGGTGGAGTCCGTCATCGGCGCCAATGGCCCTCGAGTGCAGGTTCCGACTGAACAGCCGACGGCCTTCAAAATCTCTCCGATCTCGCCGAATGCCGATTCGTCGTCCCCGATGAGAAAGTCTCCTTACGTCGATGCCGTTGATGGGACCATTCAAAAGAAGCCCAGCATGCAGAATCTGTCATCGTTGAAAAAGAAAGAAAGTGGCCCATATCCTCTCACCAGCGCCAACATCAAGGGACCAGAGGACTTTGAGATGTTTGTGCAAGGTGGCGACACCGTCAAGTACACGCTGACTCCAGAGAACGTCAGGGATGGCCCAGTGAGTTTGATTGAAGACGACTATTCGACACGTCGATACTAATTCATCTACAGTTCTCAGTCGCTGCAGTCCCATACCCGAGATTAGTCAAGACCATCTCGGCGGCAGATCAACCCAAAGAAACCCAAGAAGACTCTCGCACTGGACGCAGTCAAAAGAGCAAGCATGCGACCGCAGCTAGTCAGGTCTCAGTGGGTGATGCGTCCGAATATTCCCGCACAAGCAAAGACACGAAACGGCGATCCATCAGCCGACCTGTCGCCAGAAATACAAGCGCACACAGAAAAAGTGGTTTGATGGCTCGTGAACCGCAGGTCGTGACTGAGTCCACGAGAGACTTTGCCGATTGGATTCGTTCGACTGGACCTTCAAAAGAGCCAGATATCGTGCCCATCCTTGCCAGCAACATGTCGACGACGTCGCTCTTGAATCGTGCAAGCACGGGCAATTCTAGCACTCAGCGTTCGACGTCTCCGGGTGGGGCCTCATTGAGAAGTCTCAATCGATCCATCAAGCGAATCTCAGGCGCACCTCCTATGCCACCCATGCCGGCAGAGAGGTCTCAATCAAGACCGAATCTGCAGCCGAAATCTGCAGTCTCGACATCAGATGGAAGTGCTGAACTGATTGACTTCATCCGCAGTGGTCCCAATGGCACGAACATCACCGAGGAGAATCGCGCTCGCCGCATCTCCCGCAGTATGGCGCCGTTCAGAACCACCTTGGATTCCGAGCAGATGAATGACTGGGGCGACAGAGTGGTGCCCAACCCCGATCTTAAGCTCGGCGATAGCAGCTCCTCATACACCAACGGCGGACAAAGCTCCTTTAATTCAAAATCCGCCCTCATTGGAGGCAGCAACGCCAACCAGATCCAACATCCCGCCCACAGTGGACAACCTCAAACCCTCAGCAGTGGAAGCCCACCCATCATCACCAAGAAGCGCGTCCGCAACAAGGACCCCTACGCCATCGACTTTGACGACCTGATGGACGACGACGATGACGACGCTCTGCTCACCGCTCTCCCCACCAAACCCGCCAAACGTCCGGAAGAGTCCCTCATCGAATTCCTCCGCAACACCGAACCGGACGTGCAGGCCGCAAATCGCCGTGCCTCCAACCCGATTGGCGCTCCTCCATCTTCTCCACCACTACGCAACCCTCTCCGCAAGATCTCTAATCAAGCCCTCCCCACTCTCAACAGCTTCGACGCCGACGCGGGCACTTCCGGTCGTCCTCCATCTGCCACACCCTCCACCACAGCACCGATCCCCGCCCGCTTCGCCTCGACCACTCCGAAGACCGGAACAGCCAGCGTCCCCGTCGGCTCAACGAATAAATCCCGCCCAGGTCTCGAAGCCCGCGCAAACGGCAGCGCGACAGGCACGGGAACAGGCGATCTAGCCGACTTCCTCCGCTCCTCAGGTCCAAGTGGAGCCAAACCGACACGAATGACGAGCTCGTCTGCTATGCCGGCGGGGTATGTGCGAGCGCCGAAGGCGACACCTCTGGGTCCGGCGAAGAAGTCGGGTGGGTTGAGAGTCTTCTTTTCCGGGTTATTTGGCGGGTCATCGTCGAGCAAGAGTTCAGATCAGGAGAGGGCCGGAGCCGGGTTGATTGCGGGGAGGCAGTATGTCGCGTAATTGCTTTTTTTTTCCTTTTTGGTTTGCTTGAATGCTGGAATGGCGGAGAACAGGGGCATTGGCGTTTTTGGAATGGATGTGATTTGGGTGCAGCTCGATTTGGATAATGTGTTCCAGATACGATTGACTTTCCTCGAGAAAGAGTTGGAGATGAAGCTATGCGAGGCATGTGGGAAGACGTTTTCATTCCTGTCAGGATTGGATAGAACTGGGTTTTGGGTGGTCTATATCGACCGCATAGAAGTTGGAAGATTTGTACAGCTGTAAGATTTTGAATGAGACACCACATCTTGGATGGCGCCTCGGTTCTTCTGTTCAAAGCTCACGTCATCTGTGACCTGACGACTCCGTCCTATAGTACACCATGTGGCCGGCCATTTCCAACATACGCTACCCTGAACATCTACCAACTATACCACTGCCTCTGCAGCTGCACCGGCCGGTCCGGCAGATGCTTCCATACATTCCTCGTCACGGCCTTCTTCCTCTTCTCCTCCCTCTCCTCGAATTCTCGTACGCGCGTCGCCTCCTCCTTCAACACCAAACTCAGACTCGTCCAAGGTGTCCGCATGATGAACACCCTACCTCTCGCACGATAGTCGGGGAGTTCACCGTAAGGCCCTCGTCCGACCCACGCTTGGTCGATATAGATGGCGCTGGGATCGGAGATTTTATGCCGTTTGCCGTCTTTGAGTTGAATTTCGAGAGGTTTTTCGTCCTTCGCAGGGTTTGCTTCATCTGTTGCGGACTTTGACGCTCCCACGAGTCCGAGACCCATTCCTCGCATCACGACGGCTTCGTCGCGGGCTTTCTCCAATTGCTCCAACACCTCGATCGCGACTTTCTTCTTGCTGAATCGCATCTGCACAATCGCATCGTCGAGAGTCTTTCCCGCGATCTGTCTCGCCACCATCCCCAGTTTCTTCACGGACGTTTTCAGATTGTGACTTTTCGACAAGTGCTCCCTCTCCGTCCGCTTCAGAAACAACGCTTTGTTCAACCTCCCTCCCTTCCGGAGACCCCGAACCACCATCTTCTTCTCCCACTTTTCCCTCGCCGCGGGATTGGGATCGAGCAATTTGGCCATGATTTCCAAGTTTCGTCGAATTCCGCCGACTTTCGTCACGCCGGGTTCCTCCTCGCCTTCGGCACCTTCGGCATCTTCTGCGTCTTGCTGTTCCTGAGCCCGGCGTTCGTCTTCAAAGATGGAGCTGGCTGCGATGTCACCGCTTTGAGGCGTGAGGCCGCCGGCGGGGAGGGAGGGTCTTTTGCCCGCGGCTGCGTCTTCGGGGTTTCGGCGTTTCCATTCTTCGAGAATAGGATTTGGTTTATCGGAGGAGGTAGAATCGGCGCGGCGGGGTTGTGATGAGGAGAGGGTGCGTCGGAGGGCGATGTCTATGGGTATTCGAGTTCGATGGGTCAATGTGGTGGTTGATATGGGAGGATTGCAGGAGAGACCTGTGACGTGTTAGATTTGACTTTGTTGATGGCATTGATGATGGCATTGATGGTGATGCACGAACATAATGAAGCTATACGCCTCGAGGGCGCCGATAGACTCATGGTCGTTGTGTGGCTGCGGCGATGCAGATGTACTCGTCGTCTCGACGTTCGCATCCAAATTGACGGTCGGTCTCGAGATGCCTCGCGGCGGCAGCTGCGGGCCGCCCCGTCTTCCGAGATATGCCCGGGCAGCCAACGGACGATCCGAAGGTCGCGATGGGATGGAGGTCTGGATGCGTCCATCTATGCGGCTGTGAAGATAACGTGAAGAGCGTCTCCTTGCGAAGACATGCTATGAGTTGTTGAAAGATGTCGGATGTGTGTATTGAGGGCCATCTGTCTCATGTCCTGCGCCGCCGTTTGCGCTGGAGATCCGGAGTCTCTTGGCTTCACGCCTGGCACGAAGCCGGCGCAACACCAATAGTTCTAATTATTTGGTGTAGATCTTGCCGCCATTTGCGTCCGCCCGCTCCTCTGCCTGGTCATCGCGTTGTCGACGTGTACTTCGTACTTTGTACCTCTGTCAGAAATCCCGCTCCCTCCTGCCCATCCGCCCCAACTCAAGTCATTTCGGCCTGCTGTCGATTTGCGACTTTGGATCATCCTCGCAGTCCGTGGCGGATAAAGGGCATGTCGCGGATTTCCCAGCGGCGGGGCCAAACACTCGAGAACTCTAGCGAGTGCCAGCGCTGATCAACCCAAATACCATGGACATCAACGCTCTGCTGTCGCCGGACGATGGCTCTTCTTCTGCTGCCAAGGGCGAGGAAGCTCCGTCGTCCGTGTCGCCGCAGAAGAGTCGAAGCAGCCGCGTGCGACGACCCAGCGGTGGCAAGCGGACTGCCAGCGGATTATCCCACGAGGTGTCTCGCTCGCCGGATCGCAGACCACTGTCGACGACTCCACAGCAGCAGCAGCAGCAAACACTGCACCACCACCACCACCAACAAAGCCAACCGCATCAGCATCGTCCCTCGTATCCTCAACCGCCGCCGCCGCCGCCGCCAACAGCTGGTCACCCTCCACACCGCCCGGCCAATGTTGCGGACTTCCGGCCGCCACCTCCGACCAGCAATCCCGCCGCGGACCCAGCTCCGCGTCATCAAACTAACAGCACCACCTCGCAGCAGAATTACCTCGACCCGTCACGACCACTGATCGCACATCGTCCATCATCCACTCCGTCGATGGAAACATTGGCCGGTAAGTGCACCTCTGCTTCCTTGAAATGGTCAGTTGATGAAGATGAAAATTCTGATGATTTTGGATTATCTAGATTTGGCTTCCATCCAACAACGACAGCAAACGACGCGGACGTATTCTGCCAACAGCGTCAGCACCCTCCGTGGCTTAGACGCGCCATCACAACAGCGCCCGCCGTTGCACTCGCACGCCAGCGGCACGCCCCCTATATCCCGCGGCATATCTCGTCAATCTCTGGCCGACCTCACCATGGCGGAGGCTCCATCGCAAACGCCGCCGCCGCGCGACTTCAAGTCAAATGACCTCTCCGAAGATGAATCAAGAACCGTTAGCGATCTGTTGAACTACCTCGCCGAGAACTCATACGCCTACGAACAGCACGTTCAGCTCATTAACCTGCTGCACAAAGGATTTCTTTCGCACGCACATCCTTTTGCCGCCTCTCCAGACACTTCTCCACCGAGCGCACCCTCTAGCTATGCACTTCTCAATGAGATGCGTCAGGCTCGCGAGGCGATGGACACTCGATTCGCCGTCGGCGAAGCCATCTGGGCCGACTGGCTAGCAGATGAAGCTCTCTTAGCCAACACCAGTGACGAACGAATTTCGATGACGGAACTATGCCAGAAAGCCGTTCAAGACGAGCCTGCATCGGTCATACTGTGGATGATGTTTGTGGATTGGGTGACGAGCAATTATGCCGCATGCCACGATCTCGAGGGCGCTGAGAATTCCACTTGGACCTCCGATGACAAGGAGATGTGTCGAGAACTTTTCACCAGGGAGATGGTTGTCGGAATCCTGGAGCAAGCCATTGCTGCTACCAAATGGCGCATCGACAAGAGCCACCTTCTCTGGAACCGATACGTTCAGATGGTGCAGGATCAATTCCCATCGAACCCTACAGAGGCCGATGTCAAGAGCTTGCACAGCCTCTTCCTAAATCGTTTGCAAGTGCCACACGCGGCATGGGACGAGACGCGGCAGACCTACTGGCCGATAGTGTCGCGTTTCGAGGGTGATGCGTACGAGGCTGTCTTCGAGCAAGTCAATAAAATGGCTCAACCCGCACAGAAAGCCATGAAAGTCCGCGAGCAACACGAATTCAAGCTGGCGCGCGCGGTACAGTCCGGAGAGCCCTTACAAGTTCATCGAGAATTGGAGAAATATCTCAAGTCGGAGAAGTTCCAACACAACAAAACTGGTCTGTTCGATTACGACCTGCGTTGTGGACTTTACGAGCGAGCTTTGCTGTACGAGCCGACAAATACGGAATGGTGGCTGGACTATGTCGACTTTGTTGTCACCTCGCCTGCAGCTGCAAAACAATCTTTGCTTCCCTTGATTGAGCGAGCGACACGACACTGTCCGTGGTCAGGCGAACTCTGGGCGAGGCGCATCTTGCAAGCAGACTCGGAGCGAAAGTCGAGGGACGAAATCGAATCGACGAAGCACAGAGCGACCAATGCGGGACTGCTCGATATTGGAGGCATGGAAGAGCTGGTGAGAATGCTGCAAGAGTGGTGCAGCTACCTCCGCCGTCACGCTTTCCGTGCCGGCAATGCCGAAGATGACATCGACACAGCTGAGGTGGGCATCACAATGGCGCTCGAAGACGTGCAGCAAGCTGGCGTCAAGATTTATGGCAAAGACTTCAAGGGTGATCCTCTTTGGAGACTGGAACAGATTCAGCTCAAGTTCTACACTCAGGGGCGTCGATTCGACGAGGCAAGAAGCTTGTTTCAAAAGCTCGCGAAGACTGTTGGTCATTCGTACGAATTCTGGAAGCGCTACTACAACTGGGAGTTGACCATGTGGGGCTTCAATCGCTTCCGCGATCCCCAAAGGTTTGAAACAGAGGACAACGGTCCGAATGACGCTACCGCTGTGGTGCAGGAAGCTCTTCGTCAGCGCAACGTGGAAAGCCCGGAGAGGATTCTCCAATTGTATCTCGACCACTTCCGCCTACATGAGTCGGGCTCCCGACTTCACGCCGCTCTAGTGGAAGGAAGAGAGTATGCGAACCGACTCGCTGTGACTAAGGCCAAGCAGGCAGAGGAGGCTGCGAAGGTCGCCGCGCAGCAGCAGCAGTACTACGCAGAGCCGATGGAGGCCACTGCGGAAGTTTCCGCACCTGGCGGAGAGAAGAGGAAGCGCGACGACGACACGTTGACCAACGGCGACAGCCACAAGAAGTCCAAGACTGATGCTGCAGCGACGGGAGTCAGTGAAGAGCCAACCACTCACGTCAAGCGTGACCGCGAGCACAATACCATCACGGTGAAGAACTTACCATTCGATGTCCAGGAAGCCGAGATCAAGAAGTTCTTCAAGGATTGCGGCAATACACCATCAGTCAATATCCTCCGGGACGAGGAGAACGACGCTTCATCTGCTACAGTCGAGTTCGAGACTCATGAGGATGTGCTTGCAGCCAAGACCCGAGACGGAAAGGTCTTCGAAGGACGTGAGATCAACATCTCAAGCGGTGTCCAGAACACTCTCTACGTGACAAATTATCCCGCCGAGTGGGAGGAGAGCAACATTCGCGACTTGTTCAAGAGCTACGGCGAGATCATCTCCATACGACTGCCTTCGCTCAAGTACAACAACCGCAGGCGATTCTGCTATGTCCAATTCCTCCACCCAGACATGGCAAAAGCGGCTGAGGCTGCCATGGACGGTGCGAAACTCGACGCAGCCCATACGATCCTCGCGAAGATCTCCAACCCGGACCGCAAGAAAGCTCGCAGCGGTGCACTGGAAGAAGGTCGAGAACTTTTCGTCAAGAATTTGGATAGAGACACACCAGAAGATGACCTCAAGAAGTTGTTTGAACCGTACGGCAAGCTGGAAAAGTTCAACTTGCTCCGTCTGATGAACAACAAGCTCACGGGATCTGGATTCTTCACCTACTCCTCCGCCACGGAAGCCAATGCCGCTATTGAGGCCCTGCACAACAGACCTTTCCACGGTCGCATCTTGAACGTCGCCCTTGCCACGCCAAAAGGCGGTGCTGCTCCAATCGACCGCGCCAAAGCCGAGGATGTGATCATCAAGCGCACTGGTGGTACCTCAGCTACGCCCGAGCCGAACGGTGCTCGTCGCGACTCTGATGTATCGATGCACTCCGCGCCGCCTGCCGAGAATCACTCTGCCGCAGAGATTCGTGCGAGGAAGGTCGCCATCTTCAATCTGCCCGACACCGTCAACGATGCGCGGATCACATCCGCGATGGAGAAATTCGGGCCAATTTCCAAGATCCAGCTCAGACGCGAGAAGAGTGGAGCCATTGTCGAGTTTGTGGATTCCAACCATGCTTTCCATGTCCGTCAGGGTGTCGATCTGCATAGTCTGGGCGAGGGCGTGACGAGTGGAGATGTAGGCGATTTGCTCGCTATCAAGAAGCCGAAGAAGGCAGCCGCGGCGCCAGGCGCTGCTTCAGGCGGTGCGGGAGGAGCGACCAGTCTCGCTTTCGTGCCGCCTGCTGCTGCACGTGCTGCTGCCGGTAGAGGTGGCAGGAGAGGCGGACTGGGATTCAAGAGAGGTGGCGCGGGTGGATTTGGAGGCGCCGCTGCTGGACCAAAGAGCGACAGCGTGGCAGCCGAGGGATCGGTGACTGGTGGAAAGAAGAGCAATGCTGATTTCAGAAGCATGCTTGAGGCAAGCAAGCAGCCTGACGAGGCTGCGAACAAAGAGGCTTCTACGGAAGCGGAGTAAACTCTGCGTCGGAGAACGAAGGAAGGGAGCTGGAGAGTTTGCATGCTCCAAGGAGCCTGGTCAGAGGCCATCGAGACTGTATTCTACGTGTAGAACCAAAGCTGTACTAGCGTAAGAGCTCCGACATCACTGTTGTCATAAATCCGAGGCTCCCGTCTCGTGCTGCCTACTCACGACTGATTCCACCTTCACGCCTTCACTGCAGAATTCAACGCTGTAAATCCTTCCTCGGGAGGCTGTAACCAATTCCTCTCATCATACTTTGCTCCTCCCTCAATCATATGAAACGTATAAATCATCCTCCCCTTTAGACTCGTATTCCGCTCACTCTTGTGCAGTAAATTCCCATGTATCAGCACCAGCGTTCCCGCCTTGACCTCGCCAAGGGCATACTCCTCCTCTTTCCCTTCCTCCAATGCTTCCTCCCGCTCCACTCCCTTCGGCCACTCTCCGCCTCCTTCATTAGCCACAAACTCCGTCCCACTCCCGTCTTTCTTCCTGACGAACCTCTCCCGCACCGGAGCACGTTTATGACTCCCCGCCGCGAAGCTCAAACATCCATTATCAACCGTACAATCCTCCAACGCGTACCAGAAGCCCACCGCCGAGGGAGGATCTGTATACAAGAACACTGAATCCTGGTGTGGGGGCACGCGACCGCCGATTTCGGGTTGCTTGCAGATGACCATGCTTTGAAGCACCCGCGGATCTCGAAACCCCAAGTCGTGCGCAATGGCGGCGTTTTGTGCGGTGATTGAGATGCTGTTGAAAGCCGGGTTGCGTTGGTGGAGGTAGTGCCCGATTTTGTTGATCGCCTTTTCTTTCGGGCGAGTCAATTCTCCCGAGGGAGAGAAGGCGTCTTCTTCGAAGAAGAATCGGACTTTGTCGCCGGAGGTGAGGAAGTAGTCGTCGCCGACGTGAGAGGTGGATTCGCCGGTGGAGAAGCGAGTTAAGGGGTGGGAGGAAATGTCGAAGTCGGTGAGGAGGCGGTTGGTTTCGGCGAGCAGCGTACTGACTTTGGAGGGCGAGAGGGCATCAGGGAGGAGGAGGTAGCCGTCTTTGTTCCAGGATTCGAGTTGGTCTGGGGTGAGGCCCTGAGAGATGTTGCTGGGAGGAGGGGAGGTGCGTGAGGGAGCCATGCTGGAAGTATGTTGCGGATGTCAGTGGAGAA